>JACCIC010000141.1:0-110000 GCA_018907035.1 Sycobia sp. Sy_11
TCCTCTCCCTGGCTCTACTCCCCACCTCGGAAATCACCATTAGGCATTACTTCGGAGAGGGGACCAGGATGTTCGCCTTTGGGTACCACCAGATACTAGCAAAATAGAAGAATCTAGGGAAGGTCCGCTTTCTTCCGTCTGAGGATATCTTCGACGAAATGCGCAGCCCTTTCCCATGTCTCCTGGTAGAAGAGAATCAGGACGATGCCTTCCGGGTTAACCCTTTCAGCATCTTTCCCCAGCAGCGCCCTCTGCTGCTCCCACTGTCTGCAAACAAAAATGCATCGTCTTTTGTGGATCCACAGTATATAAAACCTAGATCCGCGACTTTGCCCATCTTGTGCAAGTACGCGAGGAAGTACCCGTAGCCGGTCAGCATCTGGGTAAGATAGTAATTTACCTCCCCGTGCTTCCGATCAATCTACGGGGTCACCTTACTTATAAGTCTGGCAGTCCAACATCTGCGCGTATGTTGCTCCCACCTCTTTTGACAGCAAGCCAGCGAACGCTCTCTGGCTTATTGCTTCGCTTCGGCTCGACGAAGTGTCCTCTTCATCTGGTGGACGAACTTCTGCTCTTGGGTCAGGAGGTCTACCGGGATCACCTCGGCAACCACTAGGGAGGCCGCCTCCGAGACCGCGACCGCCTTCTCCGAAAGCCACATTGCCTTTCGTAAAAAGCACCGCCTGTAGACGGGATCTCACCAACTTTTCCAGGAATTTCCCGGCGGTGTTTAGCATGCATAAGGGTCTGTACGCCGACGAAGCACTAGATGGTGTCTTGCCCTTGCTTATCAGCACAAGTCTCGCTTCCATCTAACAGGCATAAAATATTCCTGTGAGGCATGAGTCGTACATTCCAATCAAAAGTTCAGGATGGCTTTGTGCCACCGTTTTCAACACTTCCGCCGGAATTCCGTCAGGTCCTGGTGCCTTGTTGGTTCTTCAGAGAGCACACTGCTCTCCTCTAGCTCCGCCCTTATGAAGGGCGATGACTTAAGGCCCTCGGGAGCCAGGAACTCATCCCCTCGTTTGGGATGAGTGGAGAATAGGGTATGGACGATGCCCTCCATCATTTCCGCGCTCATAGATATATTTTATTACGGAACATGCCTAATTTGCGGATTATGATTTTGTACCCCAATCCCATGGATCGTGTTCAGATCTTCTAGCTTTTTTCAGCATCCGTTTTAACTAGTGCGACGAGACAATAGTCCTCGCGCAGAATTTTATATTGAAATAAGTCGCGAAGTCGTGAGCGGCGCGGCGCGGCGAAGGGGGAGCGCCGAAGAACTTCGTGGCGCGGCGCGGCGCGGGGATAAAGCCGCCGGCAGCGGAGAGGATGAGCGAGCGCTCTCTGGCCGCAGGCGGCTCGAAGAGCAGCGGGCGAGCGATAATTCGCGAATCAATTCGCGAATTCTCGCGAGCGGCGACGGCGCTGCCCAAAACTACGGCGCGGTACAGTGCGGTAAGGGAGAGCGAGCGCTCTCTCCTAAATTCTCAAATAGAGCCGCACTGACTGCAAAAAATTCAGTGTGCCAGCGACCCTCGAAACTGGCTTTTCGAGGGGGACCTGTCGTCGGCGCGATAGCGGGCGACAGTTTCCGCACACTCGGGGCGGAGACGCGGAAAACGAAATAAATAATAATTAAAACTTTGTAAATTTTAAATTAGAGATGATTTATTTAAAATTATGTACATCATAAAATACATTTATTTTATGATAAAATTTGTTATTCTGTTACAGCGGATAATGGCGACAAAGCGGGCGTTTAAAGAAAGGGCTGATAGCTAAGAGCCGTTTATTATAAATTATATTATTATTATTATTATTATTAAGTTTTTTTTTGTTTATAAATTTTTTGTCAATTTTCTTTTCTTTTTTTTGTTAAATAAAGTTAAATAAACTTAATTAATATTTAACAAAAATTTAAATTTATTTCAGTTTCCCAAATCCAGCAACGAAAGAAATAAATGGTAAATAAATTTATTAAAAATTTAATTCAAACTCTGGCGGGTTGAGCGAGAGTGAGAATTGGATTTTCGCGGGCTCGCGTGTACTAGAACAAACTTGGTGGCGGGTTGAGCGACCAAGGGCCTAGGCGTGTTGAGCGTGGGCCATAGTACAGTACACACCGTAAAAATTAAAACAAAGATCCTTGCACAAACGAAGCTAGTGGCGCGTTGAGCGACTAGGGGCCGAGGCAGGTTGAGCCGGAGCCACTCGTTTATGCAAGTTGAAAACGAATAGAACATAGCCTTTGGTGGGGTGAAAAGAGCCCGATTGCGTGCTGAGCGATCGGGGCCGAGGCGCGTTGAGCCGGAGCACGAACTAGCTCTCACTAAAGTGCATATGTTACATGGCGCCCGAACAGGGACATTTCATGGACACAGTCGTGCTTATTGATGCTATTTAATCTAAAATTTTAAAAATCCTTATTAAATTTTGAATTTTGATTTATTGAACGGAATTATTTGCTGGATGGGATATATAGAGTAGATAGCAATATTGTCAGTAGTCGAATAAAAACAATGAAGGTCTCGTGGATATATAAGCTTCGTAGGGAGCAGTTGCTTATAGAATTAGCGAAATTCGAGTTAAGTCTAGACGGTAATGTTGTTCAACTCCGGCAGAGATTAGTACGATATGTAAGTCAAAATCCGGAATTTTTTAATGATAAGCCAGACGACGCGCCGGATTACGTAGAAGAGCACGACAGGACGGCCGATGAGCAGCAATTGCTCACCGAGAAATTGCAAAATACATCGTCTCCACTATTAGGAGAAAGTAATGTACTTCCAACACCGAATCAAATTATGGCGAATATTCCCGTTAATCCGGCGGCAAAAATAGCCGACCAGATGAGGAAATGGAATTGCCATTTCGACGGGAAAAATGTTCACGCATTCCTGGAAAGAGTTTCGGAATTGCGTGCCGTCTACGGCCTAACAGACGCACAATTGTTGCAGGGCTTACCGGAATTATTGAGAGGCGACGCGCAACAATGGTTTCGAAATTTTGCTAGAGATATCACGTCGTGGGAGGGATTGCAAAAATTAATGAGAGAATTTTACTTACCTCCAAATGAACAACGACAGCTAGATAGGCAAATAATAGACCGAAAACAAAAATCGAAGGAATCGATTTTAGATTACGCGAACGCCTTATGTACGTTAATGAGACGTCGCGGAGGTTTAGATATTCGTACACAATTAGACAATTTGTACGAAAATATGTTGCCTGAATTGCAATTATATGTTGCAAGAGAAAAACATAGCCTCCGTAAGTGATTTAGTCCGGAAGGTAGAAATTGTACGAGAAAAATTAAATAGAATGGAAAGAGATAAAACAAAATCAACTTCCGAAAATCATCGATCATTCGTGAAACCACGAAATGCAATAATGGCAATTACGTCGTCGTACGACAAGAGTAAATGTTGCTGGCGTTGTAAGCAACAAGGCCATACACGTTTCCAATGCAAAAATGCACAAAGAAAATTTTGCACCCGGTGTGGCAAAGACGGCGTATTTTCGCGCGACTGCAAATGCCAAAAGCCGGGAAACGAAATTGCGGCCGGACCATCACAGGCCCGGCCGACCAACAATTAGACTTACGCTATTTTGTAATAGCAAAAATAGGCCAAAAAAAGTATAAAGCATTAGTTGACACAGGTTCAGTTAATTCTTTTATACGGCCGGACGTGGCAAACCATTGCAAAAATAAATGCAATTGGACTGCGGTAGAAAAATCCAAAGCAGCAATACTGGCAAACGGTGCATTGATATCCGAAAGGAAAGGAATAAAAGGCATAGTCAAGATAAAAAATTATTACGTAAATCAAGAATTTTACGTAATGAATAAATTAAGTAGTAAAATTATCCTAGGAATGGATATTTTAACTAAATTGAACATCGACGTTTCATTGAAAGGAAAAAAACTTGGAAATAGTAATATATTTATAAATCAAATCTCAAGTATTCAGAACCTTCAAACAGGATTGCAAGAGTTACCAAAACAGCAAAAGAAATACTTAGAAAGATTTATAAATACAGAAATGGAAAAATTTAATTCTATTAAAGGGGCTACGCCTTGTGTGAAACATGAAATACGACTGACGGACACTACACCATTAAAACAACGTTACCGAGCTAGAAACCCGGCAATGCAAAAAATTATCAACGAGGAAGTTGATAAAATGATAAAAGAGGGCATAATACGACCGTCAGACAGCCCATGGAGTAGTCCTGTAGTAATCGCAAGAAAAAAAGACGGCAAACCTCGATTTTGTGTGGATTTTCGCTGTTTAAATAAAATTTCGAAAAAGGATGCTTACCCCCTGCCACAAATACAATCAATTCTTGATAAGTTGCAGGGCGCACGAATACTGTCAACTATTGACCTTAAAAATGGCTATTGGCAAATTAACCTAACAGAAGAAAGTAAGCCTCTTACGGCTTTTACAGTGCCAGGACGAGGCCTTTATGAGTTCAATGTAATGCCTTTTGGTTTACATACTGCCCCAGCAACGTTTCAGAGATTGCTAGATACAATTATTACACCAGATATGGCACCAAATGCATTTGCATATCTTGATGATATAATTATCGTCACCGAGACATACAAAGAACATAAAGAATTGCTAAAGACAGTCTTTGAAAGGTTGCGGGCTGCCAAATTAAAGCCGAATCCAGAAAAATGCAAATTTGCAAGGTCACAACTTACGTATCTGGGACACGTGGTTGATGCACAGGGAATCCGAACAGATCCTGAAAAAATTAAAGCGATTTCAGCAATACCACCACCAAAAAATCAAAAAGAATTGAAAAGATTTTTTGGAATGCTTTCCTGGTATAGGCGTTTTATTAAAGATTTGTCAAAAACAGCAGCACCGTTAAGTATATTATTAAAGAAGAAAACAGAATGGACATGGACACAGGATCAAGCAACGGCTTTTGAAGAGCTAAAGAAAAACTTAACGGAAGCTCCTGTTTTGGCATGTCCAAATTGGAATCTGCCTTTTGTCCTGCAAACAGATGCGAGTCTGCTTGGCCTAGGCGCCGTGCTAACACAGATAGACGGAGAAAAAGAGAACGTCATAGCATATGCTAGCCGCACACTAAATCCAGCTGAAAAAAACTATTCCGTCACTGAATTGGAATGTTTAGCTGTGCGGTGGGGCATATGGAAAATGCGCCCATATCTAGAAGGTTATCCGTTTACAGTGGTAACGGATCACCAATCATTAAAATGGTTGGAGAAGTTAGATAATCCATCAGGAAGGTTAGCACGATGGGCACTAGAATTAGCACAATGGGATTTCGATATACAGTATCGAAAAGGGACAGAAAACAACGTGGCTGACATACTATCACGGAATCCAGTCGAAATAAATGCGATATCCAAAACGGAAAATAAATGGTACGAGAAAACTTATAAATCGGTATTAGAAAATCCAAAAGATTTTCCGGATTATAGGATAGAAGGCAATAGATTGTATCGGCACATATTACACACGCTTGATTTTAATGAAACAAATGAATTAAGCGAGTGGAAAATATGCATAAGTGATACAGAAAAACAGCGAATAATGAGGGAAAACCACGATGATCCCACGGCAGGACATTTAGGAGTAGCTAAAACTTTAGCAAAATTAGCTAAAAACTACTACTGGCCAGGCATGTTCCGTGAAGCCACACGGTATGTACGCGCGTGTATAAACTGCCAAAAGCATAAAGCACAGCAGTCAGCCCCGGCGGGAAAAATGCACGCGACAAATGTAACACAGCCATGGGAGATGGTCTCTGTTGATTTGGTGGGGCCTCTTCCACGATCGAATAACGGACACATTATGCTTCTTGTAATGCAGGATCGATTAACGAAATGGATCGAACTACGTGCATTACGGAAAGCAACGGGTGCTGCCATAGGACGAGCAATCCAGGAACAGATTATATTACGTTTTGGATGCCCGCAAGTAATAGTGAGTGATAACGGTAGACAATTTATTTCGAATGAGTTTCGCCAAATATTAAAAAATGCGAAAATTACTCATCGAACAACGCCACCGTATTCACCCCAGTGCAATCCTGTAGAACGGGTAAATCGCACTGTAAAAACTATGGTAAAACAGTACATAGATAAGTCCCAAAAAACATGGGATAATTATCTAAACGAAATTTCATTTGCATATAACACAGCCATGCCCGATAGCACGGGTTATACGCCAGCTTATTTAAATTTCGGACGAGAGCTAAGCGCACCAGGTAGCCTGAAACAAGAAATAGGACAGCGTTCAAAATCAAAAACAGAAGAAAGGATAAGGAATATTCAGGAAGCACTTGAGCTCGCCAAAATAAAAACGGCACAGTCTTTCTCGCGACAGAGAAAATATTATGACTTACGCCGACGCGATTGGCAGCCACGTGTTGGCGAACAAGTCCTGAAGCGTCAACACATACTGTCAAATAAAGCAAATCAGCTCAATGCAAAACTTTGCGAAAAATATAGTGGGCCATTTGCAATAATAAAGAAAGTTTCCCCAGTCATATTTGATCTGCAAGGAGCAGATGGGAAACTAATAGAAAAAATTCATGTCAAGGACATAAAACCGTATACCGGTTACGATACGTGAATTTTGTAAATAATTTTGTAAAATTGTATAATAGTGTATATTGCCGGCAATAGTAATAAGTAAATAAGATAATTAAGTAAGCGAGATCTCTGTAAATAATTCTGTATATAGCGTGTTAATCATTTAAAATAGCGAATAATTTAAAATAGCGAGTTAATAATTCTGTATATAGCGAGTTAATAATTCTGTATATAGCGAGTTAATGATAAGTACAATGTAATACGGCTCGGAAATAAATCGGGAGGAAAAAGGTTGTTTTTCCTAAATAAACGCGACTCACGATGGAGAATCTATATTCTGCAATACACACAATCAAGACACAAAATTTAAATAATCAACTAACTATACAAATAATTTTGTATATAGGCATGGGCTTTACAATTCCCTACCTCGACAATAAATTCGCACATACGGTCGAGTCGGGAAATAAAAGTAAACAAATACGCCCTTGCCTACTATTCAACATGTTCCAACTTTAAGATTTAATTAAATTTAAAGAGACAAATCTGATCAGTGTAAAATCTACCGTGCTTAAGTTAAGATGGACGCCATAATGAATATGACGCCGCAGGAGTTATACGAGGAATTCGAGCGTTGGCTTGACGCTCAAGATACCTCGTACTTCGGGGAGGTGGCTGGAGATGAGGGATATTTCCCTCAGCCCACCCCACAGCAGACACTACCAACGACGGAATATCAGCCGACCAGTAAGGCAGTCCTAGAGGCTATGGCCAGGAGGCCAATGGTGCGGCTGGAGCGGCTACAGACGCGCCCGAGACCCTTAGCGTTCCCACCACCGCTGATAACACTCCCGCCCATCCACCGGCAGCAGCGGGACACGTCATTTCAGGTGCCTCCGAATCCGGCGGAAGGATTCCGTCGGATTTCCATCCCGGAGCCCCCACGGCCCAGAAGGGTAAAAATCCCAAATGGGCCGGAAGTCGTGATCCCGCCGGGAGTGCGTGAATACAGGGCTCGGGACAACGGTCTGCGATGGCGCATCCGAATAGACGCCAAAACAGGAGCAATAAGGGTCGGAAAACGTAAAGGTTTGTTTTTTTTTTATTATCGAAAAACCAACATTATAATATGCGCGAAACCGGGTTCCTCGCAATTTATTTCACCGAGTCCGGCATAATAAATTCAAAATAGTATTATATAGTTATCTCCGTTTCATTTTTGTTATCGCGTTTCACTCTTCACGGGGGAAGGGGGAGATGCGACGAGACAATAGTCTCGCGCAGAAATTTTAATATTTGAAATAAGTCGCGAAGTCGTGAGCGGCGCGGCGCGGCGAAGGGGGAGCGCCGAAGGCTTCGTGGCGCGGCGCGGCGCGGGGATAAAGCGCCGGCAGCGGCGAGGATGAGCGAGCGCTCTCTGGCCGCAGGCGGCTCGCAGAGCAGCGGCGAGCGATAATTCGCGAATCAATTCGCGAATTCTCGCGAGCGGCGACGGCGCTGCCCAAAACTATGGCGCGGTACAGTGCGGTAAGGGGAGAGCGAGCGCTCTCTCCTAATTCTCAAATAGAGCCGCACTGATTGCAAAAATTCAGTGTGCCAGCGACCTCGAAACTGGCTTTTCGAGGGGGACCTGTCGTCGGCGCGATAGCGGGCGACAAGTTTCCGCACACTCGGGGCGAGACGCGAAAACGTAATAAATAATAATTAAAACTTTGTAAATTTTAAATTAGAGATGATTTATTTAAAATTATGTACATCATAAAATACATTTATTTTATGATAAAATTTGTTATTCTGTTACAGCGGATAATGGCGACAAAGCGGGCGTTAAAGAAAGGGCTGATAGCTAAGAGCCGTTTATTATAAATTATATTATTATTATTATTAAGTTTTTTTTTTGTTTATAAATTTTTTGTCAATTTTTCTTTTCTTTTTTTTGTTAAATAAAGTTAAATAAACTTAATTAATATTTAACAAAAATTTAAATTTATTTCAGTTTCCCAAATCCAGCAACGAAAGAAATAAAATGGTAAATAAATTTATTAAAAATTTAATTCAAACTCTGGCGGGTTGAGCGAGAGTGAGAATTGGATTTTCGCGGGCTCGCGTGTACTAGAACAAACTTGGTGGCGGGTTGAGCGACCAAGGGCCTAGGCGTGTTGAGCGTGGGCCATAGTACAGTACACACCGTAAAAATTAAAACAAAGATCCTTGCACAAACGAAGCTAGTGGCGCGTTGAGCGACTAGGGGCCGAGGCGGGTTGAGCCGGAGCCATTCGTTTATGCAAGTTAAAACGAATTGAACATAGCCTTTGGTGGGGTGAAAAGAACCCGATGGCGTGCTGAGCGATCGGGGCCGAGGCGCGTTGAGCCGGAGCACGAACTAGCCCACACCAAAGTGCTCATGTTACAGTAATACGAATAAAGAAAAAGTTAATATAGATTTAAATAGATTTAAGAGGTACTGTTAGACATACTAGAAGTTAATATAGATTTAATAGATTTAAGAGATACTAGTAACATAGATTTATTTATATCAAATTAACATAGATTTAAAATAGATAATAAGCGAGAGGATAGCAAGCCAATCAAATTAAGATAGGTGATGTATAGAAGTGGTTTTTTTTCTCTTGTTGTCATTTTGAATCAGCAACACATTTTTATAATTCAATTTTAAATTTCTTAAGTTATTTTTAGATTATTGATCATCGAGTTAAGCGAACAAAATTTGTTGTGCAAAGTTTGGTTTTTTTTTTCTTAACGAATGATTTTAGTTTGATTGGCACAGTGTATTAATAATTAAAATGTTTATCTTGAAAAAAAGGGGGTCATAAATTTAAGTGAATGAATGAAAATTGCTACTATTGTATAATGGGTTCTCAGTAAATGATAATGTCACTTGGGTATAAGTTTGCGTTAATCTACAATGTGTAGAAGAATTTCATAAACCTCATCGCATTAATATCAGGATCATTCAAAGTGAATGTGTATGACTATTGATGAATGTAAGGGGTGATTATTCAGAATTTGTATGCGTCACGATGAAGGAAAGATATAGAAATGTCTACTAAAGGAAATAATTTATATTATCTCATTTAATAGAGAGATAAATAAATAAATAAAATGAAGATTAAGTAAATTAGAAATAATGAGAATAAATAATAGAAGTTAATTAATAAGATGACTGATCAACGATAAAGTTAAGTTGTTTTTTTTTTGTTTTTGGTTAATAATAATTGTAAATTTTACTATCTATATTTAGTACTTAGGGATTATTTCCACATTTTATGAGAATCAAATAAAGAAAAATTTTTTTTGTAAATGTGAATTAAATAATATTAAAATTTGATATTATTTAATCGAAATTTATTATTATATAATTGAAAGAGTTTAAACTATATAAATAAACTCAACAATCAGCCAATTTGAATAATTTTTTTTAAGAAATTAGTTGCTTAGGAAATTTTAAAAAAAATTCTATGTATAGGAAAAAGGGAGGATTGGTAGATAAGAGATGATAAATAATAAGGCAACCGAATTTTTTGTAAACGCGTATTTCGGCGCGTCACGACCGCGATCGGCCGTCGTCGGCCGCCGCCGAATTTCCCCCCCCCCCTTATCCCATCCTTCTTCCCTGTGAGGAGTAAGGCGAGCGGGACTCCGCTGTCGGCCAGGGAACGAGTAAGTCGTCGGAGAGAGAGAGCTAGAGAGAGGACAAGGAGTAGGGAGAGTTGTAGAAGTCGTCGGAGAGAGAGAGAGACTACAAGAAGAAGAGCAGCGGAGCAGATTAGAAAAAAAAGGAGTAGAGAAGTGAGTGTGCGAGGGTCGTTGAAGGTTCAGGAGGGACAAAGAGGCAGATTTGGGAAGTCGAAAGAGTGCGGACATCGGGAGTGCGGGGAGTGAGCTGGGGAGAGAGAGAGGAGGAGCGAGAACGAGAGAAAGAGAGAGAGAGGGCGACAGCAGGAGGGCCCAGGAAGCCGAGACGAATTCGAGAGCAGAGTGCGAGGAGCGAAGGAGCGACGGAGAGACTCAATAGAAGTCACGTGACTGCCGAAGACCCTGGTACGTAAGTGCTCCCCGCGGCCACAGCGAGCCGACCGTCAGCGGGGCACCGCGTGTTTCCCTTTTTTCCTTTCCGCCTTGGCCATTATCCCTGTCCCTTCCCCATCATCCTCTCCGAATTCGGCGAGTGCGTCGGGACGCGGGTCGCGGTCGCGACGTGCCGAGCATGCGGACCGGGCGAAATTCACCACAACAGTGTAGATAAATTTGCGAATGAATAAACGGAGTGACATTAGTGGACGCCGCATAATTTTTTTCTTCCCCGTGTGTTTGCCCTTTCAGGAAACCAGAAAAAAAAGAATACTCTTTTCCTCGCTTTCCCAGACCGGCGGAACCCCCTCCGAGCATTGAAGGTAAGAGAGTGAAGTAATAAATACAAACATTTTTTTTGTGTGTGCGCGCCCTCACCGGGGTTGAAATACGATTCAACTTTCGGAGAGCGGATCGCGGCATTACAATATATATATATATATATATATATATATATATATATATATATATATATTAATAGATTATCAATAATCCATGAAAAGACGGATTAATTATCAGGTACAGTGGGAAATATTTTTATATTTATAACGTTCCATCTCCTTCTGTCTTACTTTTTTCCGGTCTTATTTTATTAGTACAGGAGATTTGTGGGGTTTAGGGTACGTGATTCGGAGGGAGGAACGTATTAGGACGGGTTTTCGGGTGAATAACTTGAAACTCGCTTTTTTTATGTTTTAAAAAAAATAACAAAATATATTGTCTTATAATTTATACAACAAAAAATAATAATAATAATCAATCTTATTTTATCGGGATCTCGCTGTAGATACCCTAAACAAAAAATAATGATTCGCAAATTAATCTCTCGCGCCTTCAATTTAATTTATATTATATCTATTAGTTAATTGGATTATCTACATTTCCACGAATTCGCACGGCCTTGACCCAGTAATTTTCTGGGTTTATTTACTACATTTACTTAAACGGTTCCTCTTTCTATTTATTATATTTACATAAGCGGCCCGTCTATTTACACGGAGTTTCTGCCGCGCTATCGCAATAAATTCTTTTCTCTTTTTTATATCGCGCTAAGGTGCGGCTTAGCTAGTGATATAAAAAAGTTCGGTGCTTTACTTAGGAATAAGCGTTTATTATTCCTTAGCAAGACTCCGTTTTCTTTCGATTTATTTACAGAATTTAATTCCTATATTTATAATAGTAAGTCGATCAACGTTATGATGACTTGCAAATTTTTGGTCACCGGTCGGTCTGGTCTTAATCCGAGGTGCGCCTCATAATTAATATCCGTCTGGTAATTTAATTCGACGAAAAGAGCGCCTTTTCCCCGAATTAAATTAGCTCGATTATAGTTTTGTCTCCCCGCGGCTTGCCTGATTATTTATCTTTCTGGATTATTATCAGAAGTCGAGAGCGTCCGTTCTTCTAGGTCGGTAATCTTTTACCCTTTTCTTACGAGTAAAGGTGTTTTTCCTTTGGCCTCGTGAACGAGTTTTCACCCAAGAAAATACAGAATTTGGCGGTCGGTAGATGACAGTTCCCTTTGTCACTCGGGAGGTATCCTTCCTCGACGAGTTCCGAAAAGGAACCGTCTTCTTGGCAAATTTTAGCGCACTCTTATTATTATTATTGTTTATTTTAAAATACGGTAATATTATTCCTATTGTTTAAACTAATATACGATTAATTTATTCTATCTATTCTACTCTATGTTTGTGTTTGTTTGTTTATTAGTTATAGAAATCGTTTCGTATATATATCTAACTGTTATAATGATTTGTATATAATAATGTTATCTTTATAATAATTCTGGTCACGATAACAATCTAATCTATCCTGCTTTTTTCGCGTTACATATTTTCTATTACTAATAAAAAATAAAAAGAAAATCTATTTAGTTCAATAAGAAAATAAATTTTATATTTATTTAATTATATAAAATTATAATACATAATATACTATCCTGACCTAATACGCACCCACGATATATTAACGAAAGAATCCGTTCACACAGGGTGTGAGAGAGAATAATTTTTAAGTATAACAGAGAAACAAAGCAAAAAGGGCACCACCTTTCGAAGAGCAAGAGGAACTACTACAGAAAACCGTGTACGCGCATGTTGCTCTTATAATTTATATTCTATGCTCGTATCTCTCTGTCTCTCTCACACTTTATAATACTAGCTTGTGATTTTGACGATTTTTTAATTGCAAGAATGAAAGAAATCAGTAGAGAGAAACTATAATTTACTGAAACCCGAAGATATAACCAGTAAAAAAAAATTCACCAACCTTATTACACAACGCTGAAAAAATCTCAACCCAACGATGTTTAATCACTAAAATCTCGGGTTTTGTCTGTACTAATGGACGTACAGGTCACCGGCAGGTTTGCTGAATTCTTTGATTATTCCGCAGGAGCTTCTACGTAAATTTACTTCTATTGAATATCACAGTAAATACCTTATATTTTTCGAAATTAAATGTTTAATAATACTTTGAATTAATTTTCATACTAACAATAACCACGTGCAAATTCCAAAACTCAAAACTATATACATGAAATATATTTTCAAGACTAACTATTAACTATATATTAGCTATATTATATTTTAGAATTTGTTCTCCTTTTCTCTCTCTCTCTCTCTCTCTCTCTCTCTCTCTCTCTTTTCCTTTTTTTCCTATTTGTTGTAGTAATTAACATGTATAGAGTAAAGTAACCTATATATGTTATAATATATATATATATATATATATATATATATATATATATATCTATATATATATATATGTATATATATATAGAAACATAAGGTTCATATATGCTTAGAAAAAATCAAATATAAAACTTACATTTACTATCATTCTATACAAGTCTTAGAGTTTATAAAGTTTTTTTAAGTGGCGTGAATGGATGAAACCCTGGACAAATGGAATGGCGGAATATTTCGTGTGATTGAACTTCTATTGTGATATATTCCCTTCAAGCTCGTCTTCTTGATATCTTTCATGGACTATTCAGAAATCGTTGTTAACTTCAAATAACGTTTATCAATTGCTATCATTATCTTCAATATCAAAATCTACTATTACCACATAATCCAAAGGTATGTTTGATGGTATTGAGTTAGTGCATAGAATCTTCATTGGATGAGAGCTCTCAAGATTAATTCTGTTGGTGATGGCAATGATTTAACTGTAAGCAACAATGTATATTAAATTTCTATCGAGATTTAATCTATTGCAATCAAATTATCTAGTTATATACTGTAATCCGCTGGAGCCTCTTAGTAGGCCTCGCGGATAAATCCACAGATTAGTCAACAACTGCGATCGCCTTGGCGTCTCGTGCCTTTCTGTCTTCTTTTGTGCTCCTTGCGTTTATACGAATGTGTTACATCTACTAGAAATCAAACAAACATTCTATCGAAAGCATTGTCTAACGCACAATAGTCAGCATCAGGTATATATATATATATATATATATATATATATATATATATATATATATATATATATATATATATATAACGGCTGGCAAACGTCCATAATCTCTGCAGCAACATACGTCGTAAAAATTTTGATAGCAATTCGAAATAAAATCGCTGACAGTGAAAAACTGCACTCGTAATCCGGATTTCGGATGATCATCAGGTCTCCAATAGAGCATAATGTAATAATATGTCATTTCCATTGTTTACAAGTAGCATTGCAATTTCCTTGCCAGCCACCTCCTCAAGTATTGGTAGTGTCCATTTGAACTGCTATACGAGGTATAGGAGCACCGATTTTTTGGAAAGAATATGTTATTTTAATTTTTAACTATTCCCTTTAGTAATTAATTACATAGTAAGTTCAGAACTATGATCAGTATAGAATAACTTGTTATAAATAGCAGTCATACACCGCGATCAACATGATACCTTAGTAATCTTCCTTGGAACTATTGTTGATTAATTATTGCGGTTCTCTAACAAATCTCCATTACACTAAAAATTAAAACAATCTAAATAAACAACAATTTTCTTAACTTTTTTAATTGTTTAAAACTATTTTATTTATATAATAAGCAATGTAACGTTTCTTAATTTTTTTGTTTCATAATGATTATTACCTTGAATATCTACTCACGCAGATTTTGCGCAGATATAAAAAGACTTTCAAGTGAGATATTTATGATCGAACTTATAAGCACGACTTATAATTTATCTCTAATTGGCATTTTACTAGCTGGGGTATGTATCATAATATTATTTAACAGTTTAACTATATGTAATTAATTAAAATATATTTTCAGAATATGCCTCTCACTGAAAAAATTAAATTTGCACCCGTTTTGCTGATTTTAACAATTCAACTTTTCGTTTGCCAATATCCTCCTGATCTTTTATTAGAAGAGGTAAGTTTTTCTCCCAATTCTGAATTATTTAATAATTCCTTTACGATAAAGGTAATTATTAACAAATTATATTACTAAATATTTTTGTCAATTCTATCATATGTCACGATTGATTAGTTTAGTGAGTGACTGGCCTTCTTTCGCGAATGCACAGCCGTACACGCGTGCGAGAGAAAATGAGAAAGATAAGCTCTTATGAGCATCAGTTGGTAATTATTGTAATATTCCCTATGAATAAATATTGAGTATTTATATTGAGTATTATAATAACTTTTTATGGTTAAATCTATACCATTATTATTATAATTCTATTATTGTGCATCAGGGCATTTGATAAAACTATTTTTACAAGAATAATATGGTTTATAATATGATTTCAGAACACATTTTTGTGTAATCCTTATCGAATACAGGAGTATTATTTTAGTTTAGTAGAAGTTTATTATGAACAAACTGTCTTGGTATAAACTATTTAATTAAAGTTTTCTTTAATATCAGGCTAATATCTTTTGTTTCGTTCTCAAAAATTACATGAAAGGTAAACTAATACGTAAAATTTTAATCTAAATAACTGAGTTGTAGGTATTGGTATTGCCTAGATGATTCTAGAAAACTTGTTAATTGTAAACTTTATTATACAACGGGGTACCGTAAGATCTTCTCGAGAAACAAATTTCACTTGATCTAGTACATAATTATATGAATATACAATATTATATGTATATACACTAGCCCGTTCTTAAAGTATGTGAGTAGCGTTAAAGAACTCTTGTTTATTGACTAGAGATATATGTTTAATCAATTCCTTTTTTTCAAATATTACAGAATAATATTTTATTTATTATTCATGGCGAATCTGGAAAAGAGTTAATTACGGTTGGCATTCATACGACCTGATTTGTGTTGATGTCCACTTTGCAGTGGATTACATTTAAAAGTTGTACTTTTCTCTGTTTTCCCACGACTACTATGGTACACTGTGATAATATCCATTCCTGCTCATAAAAGTAACCTCTTTTTGTGAAAGGCATGACCTGATTTATGCTCTTCTTTTAATCAGATACCTTTGATGTTTTTCAATCCAATCGAGATCTCATTTCTGTTTGTGGAAAATCAATGCACAAATGTTTTCTATTTTTGAATATATATGTAGATTAAATGGTGTAGGCGGCTGTTTGTACATTGCCAAATAGATTTTGTATGTCTTTACTAAATTCTTATTTCGTATAATAATATTATAACTCCATATAATATCGTAATTTTTAGACAATTGATTTCATGTGAATCGAGCGCCACAGGGAAAAATTTTTACATATATGTTAATGTATGTAAGATAAATGTAAAAAGTTATTTGCTTCATCTAATTTATCACTATAAGAGAATCATCATAAAAAATCATCATAAGAAATTTCTAATGGTACTTCGAACATTTTCTTTTAAGCATATAACAAATGGTTTTTTTGATGATCATTAAAGTAATTAATAAATTCAGTTGCAGCTTTTAACACATGTATGAATTGATTTAGAGGAATAAAATGATTTTGCAATTTTTTGTTATAATTATTGAATGATTTTCTTCAAAGTAAAATTGGTTTTCGATAACGTTAAATAAAATCTGCTGTAATATTCAATGAATTAGAAGGAATATAGAAAATCATGTTAATTTCGAACTTCAATCATATAGGTACAATAACGAATCTACTTGTCCCAGCAGTTTATAAATAGGACGGCGATCAAAATACTGTATGGTAGCCTGTTCTCAAAATTGAATTGCTGGGTAAAAGATACAAGAGGAAAAATAAGAAACTTGAAGAACTGTAGTCCAAAGTAGGACTACGCTACTTCACGAGTCATGATTCGCATGGGATGAAAGTACTGCTTGCGTGCAAGATCAACTTTTCTTTCTTTTCAACGAAAGAGAATTTAGAATTTTAGAATTTAGAATTGTATTTATCAGAGCCGAAGGACTCGTGATCCTTCATAGGCCGATTCCAACGAAAGAGAGAGAGAGAGAGAGAGAGAGAGAGAGAGAGAGAAGGATAGCTCTGGGTTCTTTTCGATGTTGATGAACACTCTACAACTCTAAAAATAGTTGACTTTAATGAGGAGCAAATAGTAAGTAATGAATCTGTAAATAGGACTAGTCATATAAGGGGACCATTTCGTGGAAAGGAGTGTTATTACGTCATCACACTTTATTATCGAGATAGAGCTTGGAGTAAGTGATACATGAAGATAATGAAGAGAACGAGGAATGACAAGTATCCCTGCCTAACTTCTCTCGTAATTCTCAGAGATACAGATGTCTATCCTACGGGAAATCGCATTATGGAACCTCTGTATTAATCTTTCTCAAGCTATTTGAAGAGTTTAGATTCTGAGATTGCTGTTTTGAAAGCCACTAGTAAATCGAAGTATTCGATGCTATCGAAGCCCTTCACCATATCGATGGTCACAATTTATACAGGACTGGTGACTGACTTAGCGGCTTCTTAAGATCATATCGAGAAGGTTGGTGTTTTGCAGCTTTCTTTTATAATTGATGGCTGGTAATTCCATAAGTCTCTAGAGACTTGACGGAAGGTGGTAGAGACTTCTGTCGATTAGAGTGGTGAATATCCTCTCGCCAGCGAGAAACTCGTAATTAAACTTATATTGATACTTCGTGTTCGGTTTCAAGAAAGCAAAACTGAACGCCACTTCCCGAACATATAAGACTTAATACTTTTATAATGTATGTGGCGTAAAAATCCACATACCTTAAATAAATAAATTCGCACGATACAGAAAATAAACGACAAACTTGTAATTCAGATATATAGATTAGTTTTATTGTAAGGCTAATATACTAGTTTATGTATTACCATGAACTGCAAGCACAATTAATTTGTTGACGGGTCGCTTGTATTCATACATAACAATATGCCAAGTCACCGCTCTCGTCAATTCATTATTATCAGAATGTAAGGCTGTAATACGTCATAATGGCCATTTAGATCGAGGAAGTAAATTATGCTTCAATAAAACGAAGTCATCCATTTAAAACTTATACTTAGATTTAAGCCAATTGGTTTTTTGTTGTAACTGACCTAGATATTAAATTAATAAATATTTTTAGTGGTCTTACAGTATTTAGAATATAATATATTCGTTATTGAATGTCAGAAAAGTTATCACATGAAGAACTGACTTGAGGCGGCCAAGCGTTCATATCGACGTCGCTTTTTGATCATTACTATTTCCATTTTTTCTTTCTTTGAATACTTCATTGTGTGTTTTTCCTGCTATCTCTATAAGTTGTTTTATCTTGTTATTAATAGAAGTCAATTCAATCCTAATTTTCGATTTATATGCATTTAATGAAGTATTTGATTCAGCAATTCTTTTTTCCAATTCTATTATAGATTGACTCTGATACTTGATTACTTGTTTCTGCTTGCAGAAAACATGATATAGAATATTTCAACATTGTTAACAATATGCAAACTACGCATGCTGCAGATCGAATTCTCATAGACAAAGCTCACTTGCGTCTTAAATCAAAGAACGCAATTTTAGCCGAAAAGGCTGCTGCACTTGTCGTTTATAATGCAATGAAACTTAAAGTAAAGTTCGGAATGGGATTAAAGCAGAAAAATAAGAAACTGCCTGGTAAAAACAATAAATCAAACTTGAAAAAAATAATTAAATCTGCTGTGCATTCAATGATTCCAAATACAAGTTCTCAAAAACTAGTTCGCTCTGCATTAAATGGTGCTCGCGAAGCCGTTAAAAAAGCCCGGCGGTAAAGGCAATGTTAGGATTCCAAGGATATTGCCACTTCCTCATACACTTGACAGTGTTTTACCATTTCTTATATCTCTATTTACCAATTTGAGTGCAACTGGAGCATTGACAGAGGGTGCTGCTGGAATAGCAAAAGCTGTTAATGATACAAAAGCAGCAAAGCAAGAGTTGGAAGAAAATTGAAGACATAATAAAACAATGGAAGCAATTGATCTTGGAAAAGGTCTTTATTTGAAACCTCACAAAAAAGGTTATGGTCTTTACCTAAAACCGTATAAAGGTAATGGAAGAGGTTTCTCTCTACTTAAAACCATATAAAGCCAAAGGATTAAAAAAAAAAGTTTCTTTGTAGAATTGCACAAGCGATCTTTATCTGACATTGATTTAATAAAATATGCTAGTGTTTTAAAAAATTCCACATTTCGTGTTGTATTTATGTGTAATGCACTGCCCAATAATGGTCCTCATTATAATGAATCAGATATTGTAAACCTAGATGATGCCAGTGGACCTGGAACTCATTGGGTTGCATATCGAAAACGTAGCAATAGAGTGTTACATTTGTATTGCTTTGGTGACTTAAAGCCACCCTTAGACCTTATATTCTACTTTGGTGATACTGAAATTCTGTATAATTATGAAAGATATCAGGATTGTAATACATACATTTGCGGCCATTTATGCCTGCAATTTCTATGTAATAATCTTCGAAGTAGTTCTATATAATATCAAACATCTTGTAAAACAAGTCATTATTAACTTAAACATGATGAATGAATCATTTACTTTGACGCTTTGTGGCACATCATCTATTCTTGAAGCTCAATATTTTCCTGCTATTGAGTTCTCATCCAATAAAAATTATGTTCTCGGTTTAGTCGAGCTTTTAACATTTAACTCGATTCCCAATATTGATGAAAGCAATACCAAATTTTATGTTGATAAAGAAGAAATTACACAACCGACCGGTAGTTATGAAATTGAAGATATTGAAAATTACCTGAAGGAGAGATTAACTTCTAAAGGTATAATATAATAATAATATTAAGTCTTAAGCCTAATAACAGCACACTTCGTAGTGTTATTGAGTGTAGTCATCAAATCAATTTTGAACCTAAGGATTCACTTTGTAAACTCTTAGGATTTCAACAGCGAATTTTGAAGGCAGATATTCGACACAATTCTGATTTACCAGTAACTATTCTAAAGATAAATTCATTGAGAATAGAGTGCAGTATTACAGCTGGTGCATATATAAATGATCGTCGTGTGCACACAATTCATGAATTTTTCCCAGTAGTGCCATCAGGATATAAGATCATTGAAGTACCTTCACATGTGATTTACCTTCCAGTCGTCGTCAAGTGCATAGATCATATAGAATTACGCATCGTGGATCATAACGGAAATCTTGTGAATTTCCGAGGAAAGGTTATAACAATTAGATTACATGTTAAACAAGTAGCTTAAAGAGCTATGAAAATTATTTGCAACGCTCCTGCAACGGAGATCTTGTGAATTTCCGAGGAAAGGTTATAACAATTAGATTACATGTTAAACAAGTAGCTTAGAGAGCTATGGAAATTATTTGCAACGCTCCTGCAACGGAGATCTTGTGCATTTCTGAGGAAAGGTTATAACAATTAGATTACATGTTAAACAAGTGCATAGATCATATAGAATTACGCATCGTGGATCATAACGGAGATCTTGTGAATTTCCGAGGAAAGGTTATAACAATTAGATTACATGTTAAACAAGTAGCTTAAAGAGCTATGAAAATTATTTGCAACGCTCCTGCAACGGAGATCTTGTGAATTTCCGAGGAAAGGTTATAACAATTAGATTACATGTTAAACAAGTAGCTTAGACAGCTATGGAAATTATTTGCAACGCTCCTGCATATATTAATAGTCAGTCATGTCAAAAATCAATCAGACTTCCTCCGACTTTCAAACAAGTCAGTCGCATGAACAAAGTAAGAAATAAAAATTAAAGTGTTATCGTCTTTCTCGTCGAAGACAGTTCTGAATCACAAGCCAGCAGTGAAGGAACTTACACCTCAAAACATTCAATTCCTAAAAACTATAGGTCTTAAAGTCATCGCTCCTGGTTGAAAGTAAATTGTATTTTCTTCATCTGTATGTAAAGAAATGGCAGACGTTCTAAGTATAGGATCTCCTGTCGCATTTGATGAATCAATTGTGCATTATGAGGTTCACGCTAATCTGCCTTACACAACAAATAATTTTAATAACAGCGATGAAATTCGTATATCTATTCAACATAAAACTTGTTTCTTTTACCTTCACGTAGTTCACTACGTGTATGCGGTAAACTTAAAAAAAATGATGGTGCAAGGTTGCAAAATACTAAATTTGTAAACAACGCGATCTGTCACTTATTTGAGAATATTCGATATGAATTGAATGCAATAGAAATTGATAGGTGTAAAAATACTAGAATAATGAGCCTTATGAAAGATTGGCTTTCTTTAAGTCTGAATCAAAGTATAATAATAGAAAATGCAGGATGGCTTGATATAGAAGAGTCTAATACAATCACCGATAATTTAGGCTATTTTGATGTATGCCTTCCCCTCAACATGATTTTCGGTTTTGCTGAAGATTACCGTAAAATTATAATTAATGCAAAGCATGAACTTGTTCTTGTCAGATCACGTAACGATTTAAACGCTGTTGTGCAAACAGCAACACTGAGATCAACAGATAATGCACAACTATATGAAAATTTCAAAATGGAGATTACAAAGATCGAATGGTTAATGTCATATGTCATTGTTTCCGATGAATACAAGCATCGATTACTAAGACACTTGGAAAAAAATCATCCGATCTCTATGAGTTTTCGTACTTGGTAGCTCTATGAATATCCACTCCTTCCCGCTACATCCAAGCACGTTTAGTAATTAATACTTAAACTTGTACGAGCGAACCTAGTGGCGCGTTGAGCGACTAGGGGCCGAGGCGGGCTGAGCCGGAGCATGAATTAGCTCTCATCAAAGCACTATGTTACCACTTACTGGATCGGAATTTTTTCTGGTATGTAATTATCAAGTATGTTTTTCATTGCATATAAACTGGTAATTAAGTCATTACCTACTACCTAAATAAAGAAAAATGATTTGAACAAACTACAAAATGTAAATGTATATACTTCACCAAATTCAATTATTTAGAATTCATAGTTCATAGCATTCAAAATTATTCATAGTTCTTTTCGGACATATTTATAATAATTTCATGATTTTTGTTTATCTTGACAGTTACCACTTTTCTTTGTAATATTTCCAACTGTTCGTATCTTCTTTTCCAATTGCATTCTTATTGTTCACAAACTGTGGCTATTATTGATTGCTTTCTGGATTTATTGTTTTATTTGTAATAAGTTCAGAAGTATTAGCAGTATAAGTATTAGCAGAATTGCTTTATTATTTTTTATTGACAGTGCTCTAGATTGATTAATTTTTTAACTATTATTTGTTTTTATTTGTGACAATTATTTACAGTTGCTTCTCTCCCATCTTTTTTTCTACATGCATTGTCTAACATTGTAACACTGTCATTATTATTTAGTACAATTGTTTTAGATTCACTATTTGATTGATTTTTTGTATATCAAATTTATTTATAGTCGCCTTTGAAATTCATTGTTTTCGTTTTTACTTATTTAGCTTTAACTGAACTTAACCTTTAAACTTAAACTTAAATTTTGAACTTAACTTCATAAGCTAAGAAGAAAAAATGTTAATTTTTTGAAAAAAATTAACTAATGCCTCGAAATTTGGACCATTTTGGAAACACAGGCAAATTGCACGTTCTCTTGCATAGGACGATTCATGATGCATATCAATTGTTCAAGTCTTCTCGTCGAGTACTTCCCGGCACTCCAGACCGTGCGATGGCCTCGATTAGGCAGCATAACCTCACTATCTATCCGCAGACGACTGTGTGTGACTCGCGGAACGGTGAGGTAAGAGGGCGGGAGACGGTGCCGGGCACAAGTTTTGAGGGCGCACCCAAACGTCGTGAGGTTTTCCTCGTCGTGGGATGGCGCGCGCGTCGTCTTCGTTTCTAAACAAGTCGGGGCGGGTGCCTTGTGACACTCGTCACAATATATATATTTATATATAATTTGTATGTATGTATATAACATATACGATTGCTACTATATTTACCTATAGCATAATAGTTTAGGGGACAAAAGATTATCAACTTAATACATCGATCAGTGTCACAATCATGTTTTTATATTTCAAAAAAATATGTGTAAATTATCTATGACGCTTGAATAGATGGTGGAATTCTTGTTGAGTTGAACTTCTTCTTTTTTTTATACATTGCATTTTCTAATTGATCACTTTTTGTCTATTTCATTAGAGTTTGATGATTTGTCATGATTTATTTTTTTTCAAATTTACGTTTTTTTTGTCAGAAACTTTTGTTTTTATTCATAGTATACATAGGTAATAAAAAATTGAAATACATAGATAATAAAAATCTACTGTCTGAATGTTAACTATTTCATCTTATAGAGAAAGGAATTTGTACAAAATTAATTTTTAAGAAATGTCAAATATGTAAAATTGTATTTCAATTATAAATTATTCAATGATTATTTCATCAAATTTTAATTCCTGTGTCATCAGTTTTCAACAGCAATTTACATGCTGATATTTTTAAAAATAATATAGTAAAATAATTGATATTATTTAAAAAAAATTCTACTTTAATTGCTAGAAAATCAGAAAATTCAATTTTTGAATGCACGAGGTTCTACAATTAAGTAATGCGACAAATTTAAAAAATCGAGTCTATTTAAAAATTAAAGTATAACTCTGCGATGTCCTTCAAAGTAGTCTTGTCCCGCATGTATAAACTTATTCCAGCGAGTTTTTCAGTTTTCGTAACAATTCTGGAACACTTTTTGTGGGACCTCTCCGAATACCCTCATCATAGATTCTTGGATGTCTTTAACGGAGTCAAAATCTCGATCTTTGACTAATTTTTTCAAAAGGGAAATAGAAAAAATCACAAGGTTACATTTCCACTGAATAGGGCGGCTGTAGTAACGTTGCGATGTCTTTAGATACCAAAATCTGAGAGACAGTGAACACACTGTGACAGGGAGCATTGTCGCGATGCAGAACACAAGTCTTCACGATCTCTGGACGCACTTTGAGCATCCTTTTTCGTAATTTTTTGAGCACATTGCGGTAGAATGCTTGATTTACGGTTTGTCCAGGTTGTACAAACTCTTTGCGAACCACCCCTTTGCTGTCGAATATGCAAATGAACATGATTTTCACATTGGATTTGCTCATTCCCGCTTTCTTTGGCCTTGGCGCTTCAGAGGACAGCCACTGTTGGCTTTGTCGTTTAGTTTCTGGGCCATATTGAAAGAACCAAATTTCATCACCAGTAATAACTTGATCGAGAAGAGTAGGATCGCTTTTAACCTGTTCGAGACAATCTTGAGCGATGTTTATTCGGAAGGTTTTTGCTCATCTGAAACGGGTGCGGGCGCGCTACACATTCGCGATTGGCCCTTGAATGGGCCTTCCGCTCCACGCCTCGTCTTGGACGCTCTCACGTCCTTTTTTAAAATCGGCATGTCACCAAAGCGCCTGATTACGATTCATAGCATCACTACCATACACTTTAAGCACTTTTTCATAAGTTTCTGTCGTGGTTTCGCCGATTTTCGCACAAAATTTTACCGCGCAGTGTTGCTCTAAACTTCTCTGTTCCGTTTTCATGACATGCACTACTCGCGCGTTGTTACAAAACCTAAGCAGCTGGCGAATAAATGATCGTACAAGGGTCGTCAAGGTTTCAATCGAGAGAGTAGGGATCTACTATTACAGTAACGGAGTTACAGGTTCGCAGTGATTAATTGTCTGATCTCGTTGTGCCCAACGCGAGCCAAGTTATTCTTTGATTTCTTTATTCTTTGCAATCATCCGCCTTTCCGCGAACTGTAGCCCTCCTTTATCGATATTTTTTCAGGGCAGTACCAGCCGTGCACGGGTGCAACTACAATAACGGTATTCGTATATCTAAATATGAACATGGATACACGTACCGTTACAATACATATTAAAGTTCACGCACAAGATACTTTCGTAACAGCGTGCACAATCTCGCATATAATATAGATCTATTAGAACAGTATTATTAATAACAAAGATACTTCTTCAAAGTGGTAGAATACTATTTATCCAATCGTTACAATTATCTGATAAACATAATTATTAATATTCTTAGTCAAAGCGTATTATGCAATCGTGTAAATATAACAACTTTAAGGAATGATAATTTTTTCTCTATTTTTCTAATCAAATGACATTTGATAATATATTTTAATTAAAATAAGTTGAGAAATATAGTTATAATTACAGAATTCAACGAGTATTAATTAATATTTGTTAATTACCGTAACCCATGTTTTGTTTTATATTTTTATAGAGTGCGGCAGTAGCGGATACAGCTTACTTCGTTCTTCCACATAGGCATAACAATTTACGCATTGACAAGTTTTTATTAATTATACTTATGAGATCACAAAATCCCTATCAACTTCTTGCAGGAGGACAAATTAAATTATCCATCGAATCATTTGGAAATGTAAGTATTTATATGAATTCTTTCTGTATTGCGTGGAAGACCTTCTATAGAACACCGTAAGATCAATTGAAAAAGATCCTTGTTAGGACAAAACTTTAAAAAATTAGGCAATATATTCATTATGGAATGGAAAGAGACCCATGTAGCTTCTGGTTTTTTATCTCGTAGCGAATCGGAAATTATATTTTAATTTTTATTTCTGTCTTAAAACAAAATGAAGCAAAGTATAATCTTATTTTTAGCTTTATATGTTTATATTTTAACGATGTCCTTGAACATTAAGTACGGCCCTGTCATTGATGTGTATCAATTATGATAATCCCGCTACAACTTACAAGGGAATAAAACAAATTCAATTACCACGAAAACAGTATATTACCCGAAAGATCCTTACTTCTTTGTTAGAAATTCTAATTATTTATAAAGAATTCTAATTGTTAAACAAATGAAATAGTTTTAGGTACGTAACCAAGTAATTCTAATAAATATGAATGCAATATATCATTATTATTAAAAACTAAGATGTTTCAACAATCTTAATAGTCTCGTTCCTTTGATGAACTTCTTCTACACAGAAACGCTTTGACTGGTGAGAGCAAGCAAGATAAAAGACAACAATTTTTCTATTCATTTTTATGACGTAAATCGTTTGCATTGTCGTATTTTGTTTACCAAATAATATGAAACCTCGAATAAAACAGTAGTTTTAAACATTATTTTAATAAATATTTTTGTCGGTCTTACAGTCTTTATAATATAACTAGCATCCCTCGTCTTGGCTTCGTCCGAGATAATAATTTAACCGATTTCCTAAGCAATTCAATAATATTTAAGTAAAAAGTACTCTTATATATACAAATCTATATTTTTATAAATAATTGACCGTAATTTACCTATCGTCGCTTCCGTATAAAAAGCTGCTTCAATGTAGCGTCCACTTCAAAAAGTTAATATTTTCCAACCATTTTATGCAATATATATATATCAGGTATGTGAATAAGTCTTTGCCGTTTTTTTTCTAATTTTGAGCCTTTATTGTGAAAAAATGGTTACAAATGAATTATTGAAAGTATTGGCCATCGCTAGCTACAACTTTTTCCCATCTTTCTAGCAACATACGAATCCCGTTGCGAAAAAATTCGACCGGTTTGGCCTCTACCCAGTCATCCACCCTTTTTTTGGCTTCCTCGTAGGAATGGAAGTGCTGGTCAGCCAGGCCATGCGTCATCGATCTGAAGAGATGGTAATCAGACGGAGCAACGTCTGGACTATACGGCGGTTGGGGTAGGACTTCCCATTTGAGCGTTTCTAAGTATGTTTTCACCGGCGGTGCAACATGTGGGCGAGCATTGCCATGTTGCAAAATAACTTTGTCGTGCCTGTCGGAGTATTGTGGCCGTTTATCTCGCAGTGCGCGGCTCAAACGCATCAATTGTCGTCGATAGACCTCGCCTGTGATCCTTTCATTCGGTTTCAGAAGCTCATAGTAAACCACACCTAGCTGGTCCCACCATATACAGAGCATGAGCTTGGCGCCATGAATATTTGGCTTGGCCGTCGATGATGATGCATGGCCGGGTAGTCCCCATGATTTTCTTCGCTTCGGATTATCGTAACGTATCCACTTTTCATCGCCAGTCACGATACGATGCAGAAAACCCTTTCTTTTATGTCGTTGAAGCTGCTGTTCGCAAGTGAAAAAACGCCGTTCGACGTGTCTCAGCTTCAGTTCGTACGGCACCCAATTTCCTTGCTTTTGGATCATTCCCATGGCTTTCAAACGCTTGGAAATGGTTGTTCGGTCAACTCCCAATGCTTCACAAGTTCTTCTTGCGTTTGACAAGAATCTTCATCAAGCAAAGTCGCCAATTCTCGATCTTCAAAGATTTGCGGCCGCTCGGAACGCTCCTTGTCTTCCACGTCGAAATCACCGCTTTTGAAGCGTCGAAACCATCCGCGAACACTTGAATCATCGACACAACCTTCTCCAGAAGCCTCCTGAAGCAATCGATGCGTCTCGGCAGCAGATTTCTTCAAATTGAACCAATAAAGTGAAACTTCCCGCAAATGACGTCGACTCGACTCAAATTTCGACATTTTCACGATATCAAAAATTTATGATGCGAAAAAATTTTAACTAATGTGTTAGTATGGAATTGTTGACATATGAATAAGCTTTGATTATGACAAATGTAACCATTGAATACTCGCACAGTATTGGTGGCGCCATCTCTTACAAAAAACGGGAAAGACTTATTCACACTCCTAATATATATATATATATATATATATATATATATATATATATATATATATATGCATATTAAATACGGCTTCAATGGAGAAAATTGTACTTTCGAGTTCGAACGGTAGAAAAAGGTGTGCAAGTGTCTCGAGATGACGTTTACAGAGAGCATCATATTCGGACTATAGGAAAATCTCGGGACGACTGCTATAGAGAGTTTTGTGTTGGGGCGGTAGAATACAATGTCTAGTTGTCCCGGGACGATTCTTACTGGGAGTGTGCGTATTCGAATGATAGAATACTAATCTCTTCATAGAAGTCGTAATGACATACCTGGACATTGTTTCCCACCAACTATACATGATACTCCACGTAGAAGCCGTTCCAAATCATCTGGAAATCGCATTCTATCATCCGAACACGAAACTCCCCGTAGAAGTTGTTCCGACATACCTAAACATCGTTTCCTACCAACTAAACACGATACTCCCCGTACAGGTCGTTCGGAAAGAGTATCGTCTCAACACGAATCTTCCCATAGAAGTTGATTTCCTCATACCTGGAAATCGTTTTCTATCAACTAAATACAATATTCCCCATACAAATCGCTCAGAGTGACCTGGACATTGCATTCTATCATCCGAACACACAACTGCATATATAAATCGTCTTAAGGCAACGGGATATCGTAACCAACCGCCCGTACATGCCAATACAATATTTCTCAGTAGAAACCGTATTTAAAATGTGTATATATAATATCTACAATATAATATAAATACAATATATATTACATATTTCGTATTTTTTCGTTTTTTCAATTAAATACCGTGAATATTTTCGTGGTGATGCCAACTGAAATTCAGGCAAAATGGTATGGCGAAGAGCATATTTTTTAAACAGACGATGGATATTTCCTTTTTATGCAGAAGTGACGATATATTATATACATAGTTTCGAGGTTGTTGGTAAATGAAACCTATTTTGCAATCATTTCTTTTGTTCAAACTAAAAAAAAACAGTTTCTTGTATCAATTCTGAAGTTAATATAATGTATAAAAACAAAAATATAATTGTCCTCACAAATTATATTGAGTATGATTTGGCATACAGAACCATTTTATAAGAGAAGGAGAAAGGAAGACAGAGAGACGGATAGAGAGAGAGAGAGAGAGAGAGAGGGAGAGAAAGTATTTTTCACGTGAGAAAAATTCAAAAATATACAAAAATCAAAAGATATCCATAAGGTGTGAGAGTAGTGTCAGATTAACCTGAAGAAGAAAAAAGGTAATACCGACTAACATCACACCTTCTTTGAGATACGAATCCCAAAGTTGGATATGAAGATTCACTTGAGCTGGCCTGGTATTGATACTTTAAGCCGACTACATTGAGTTGATGTTCGTGATTCAAGACGCCACCTAGTGACCGCTGGTAAAACTGACCACTAAAACTGTTAACTTAATTTATTGTTAAAAGTAAAATGATTTTCAAGAAAAAACAGCCTATGTCCTTCCCAAGATAATATAGAATATATATGTCAAATTTCGGAACAATCGGTTCACTAGTTTTTTCGGTTATCGCGTACAAACAAAAACACACTTTGTCTTTATAAATTAGTATGATATGATATGATATGAAGTATGATATAATATGATATGATATATTAGCTCAAATTCTGTGTCAGACTGTCCTTGTTTATGTTTACCCCGTAGAATCTGAAATAAAACTTATTATTACAGTAAATGATATTAAAAATAAAAATAAAATAAAATTAGTAATAAAATTAAAATAAAATAAACTTAATAATAAAATACAAATATAAATAAAAAAAATTTAAGCAGTTTAATTCCTGAGGATGAACCATAGCGGTTCGAAACGTCGAACACCAAGGTGATTCAAAATTGAAGGTCATGGGGGCAGTCAAGTTGTCCTTTACTAACATAGAACAATGGTTTTATAATTTGTATTTTATTTTATGTATTATTTTCTTGTTATTTTTAATTCATTACTAATTTAAATTATTTTTATTTTTACTTTTTAATATAATTTATTGTATTAATAAGTTTTATTTCAGATTTTACCGGGGTGAACATAAACAAAGACAGTCTGACTGTCATTATTTTAGCTAATTATATTATATTATATAGACTGAAAAACCGATAAAAATATTTATTATTTTAGTAATAACAGTTGAGATAAGTACAATTTTTAGTTTTAAATATTATTCTCATTTTAATAAATGGTTGTATAATTCTTCTGTATGTTACAAGGGCAAAGTGGCAACAAGGCTACTCAAAAAGATCAGTGATGTTCGAAGTTTTTTGGTTATTATATTATTTATAATCATTGTTTGAACTAATATTATTATATATATTAATAACTATTTTTATCGGTGTTATAGTCTTCATACAATAATATTCTATTTAAATATAATGAAAAACGAATTGTCCTTGTTTAGAATTATCCCTGTGGAGTTTAATTCAGAACTGTTCGTATATGTACAATTTATAATTATGACATATGTTAGAATCGGAATATACTATAAATAGTTTAATTATATTAATAATAATGGCGTTGGTTAATTCCGTTATTAGCGGTATTATATTTATTAGATAGCGTATTATATTATTATTTTTATTATTAGCGGTATTATATTATATTAGATATTAGCGGACAATGTAGTGCCCAATAAATCTTAGCGTCTCTCTGTGGAACGGCTGAGGCGAATTCAGTGACTATTTCGGAAAAGACTGCGCCGAAGGCGGCGGCTTTTCTTGATCTTTAAAGATACGTTTGCTGCATAGTCATTGAAGGTGTCTCCAACTGATCATTGTAACCAAGGCATGCAAATACACAGGGCGGAACTGCTGTTTATTGTACGAATTGATATACATGAGTATCCTGATTAAGGCCGATTGAATTCACCTTAGGACGGATAGTACTGCACGAGCATTCGATAGTGGAAAAGATAGGATAGTAGAATAAGCCACCTTCTATCTCTGCAAGCTCATGCTGTGGTTCCGAAACTTGACCTCAGGATCCATGTTTATGATCTGTCGGATAAAGTTTAGGCTTTAGTCTGCAAATTCCTCTCCGAAGATCGGTAGGTCACAGGGTCGCAAGTCCCATCTTCGATACATCAAGCAATTTAGCGAATGATATGCTAGCAGGCAGTGATACAAAAATGGAATATGTGGGTCGGTGGACTCGAATTCATTATTCTTCATCAATCTTCGATGTGCAGGGTCCTGCCGGGGTCCCCACAATGCTCGACATGTTTTTGCTCCTTACCCTCACTGCTATCCAAAAGTTCAAGTGGCGAGAAAATAAGTTCATAGGCGATGTCTCTCGATCTTCTTCTTCTGTTGCCATTAAAGCGTTATGCTACACGCCTGTCTCTAGGCCTGTTTTGGCGACCGGTGAATCATTCTTGAGCTCCAGTTTGCTGCTTGTTGATTCTCTTTATCCACGAGTTCGGCACTGAATGCCCTCTCAGCAAGATGTCAAAGGTATTTATCATCATTTTGCCGTAGACTCCGCAAAACATTGGAGTACTATTTGTAGAAGAGTATAGGAGAAAAGTAAGGAAATGGGGGGACGTGATTTATTTTCGCAGACCCTAACTTCCATTGAGGATTTCGTCCTCAGAGTTATCGACTACAGCAATGGTTGCAAAGTGCGAATTCATGGTATGCATTACTAAAAATATTTTATATCATCAGTCTTGTTATTTATAACCGCTATATTATTTAGTAAAACATATTCAAATAATAAATCAATTTTTACAAAGTACCTGAGTGTTTTCACAAAGCAATGTTTCAACATTGACAATTGCCTTTCAGACTATTAAGCCAAATAGAAAGACTTTAGTTTATAAGAAAGATGCGAGGAAAAATGCATTTGAAAGATGGAATTAAAATTCTCATAAAATTGATATAAACAGAAAATAGCTATTTCTATTCGATTCGCTGTAGAGCAACTGCTTTTTTTAACTTAAGAAGTTTATTGATCACCATATCTTATGTCTTAGTTTGACCCTTCTCGAGCCGACACGCTTCCTCGCAAACATTCGTTTGATGCAGTGTCAGCCGGGTACGAACACGACTGCAATAGCCGAGTTCGCGAGCCTACGGTCGAACACGAAATTGTTACAAGATATAACATATAAATTGATCGCATATAGACTGTATCTAACTAAAGCTATATAGGACAACGTTACTACATGCCCGTAATATGCTAATAACAATAATATTGTCGAAACAGTTTTAATTGGTAATATTAACATATATGTTAAGACATAAAATTGTTAATTACTATTAAAATAACAGCGTGTTACCGCTTTTACTACTTGACGTACCTAATAGTTCAGAATGTTTATACCTTTTACGGAGAGTTGCCGATGTGGGTATAATATGTGCATATCTACGAATACTTAATCTACGGTCAGACTGAATCAAATTAGCAACTTTCTCGACATTGTCACCCGTTTTTGATGTTGAAGGACGACCTGGCCGTGAATCATCTCCAACGTTTTTTCGACCATCTTGAAAACGCTTAAACTATTCAAAAACACGAGTCCGCAATAAACATTCACTGCCATACACTTCTTTTAGTAAATTATAGGTTTTGGTAGCGGTTTTGCAAAGTTTAAAGTGAAATTTAATAACAACTCGTTGCTCTATTATTACGCTAACCATTTTCCGGCAAAACAAAATCACAACACTAACGTAAATGAAGGTTATGACACAACGATGTTGTTTACAGAAACGAGACTAACTGCATTCTGAAGAGGAAGTCTCAAACTAAACAGCTGTTGGTCAATATTGGTTGGCGCATGCACACTCGTTCCACAGCAGCGTCAGTCCCGTTATTTAATAATCATACCTCGTATATGTACGAGATGTATCAAATAATAATGTGACTTTTTGATTTTCTCAACAAATATTTGTTTATTAATCAATACTTATGTTGTCCCGTTCAAAATAACCCCCTTCAGATACAATACACTTGTACCAATACTTTTTCCAATCATTGAAGGAATTCTGATAATCATTTTTTTGTATAGTCTTGAATTCTTTCAGCGATGCAGTTTTTATATTATCAATCGCAGAAAATCGATGTCCTTTGATGGGTCTTTTTAGTTGTGAGAACAGAAAAAAATCACTGGGCGCCAAATCTGATGAATATAGAGGCTAAGACATAACTGTGGTCTTGGTTTTAGCTAAAAAATCTCTGACAATCCACAATGAATGAGCAGGTGTATTATCGTGATGTAAAAGTCACGAATTGTTTTTCCAAAGTTTCGAACGTTTTTTGTGTATTACCTCTCGCAAACTTTAAGATAGTACTCCTTATTGACTGCACTCTCTTTGGCAAGAATTTCTGACGCACTACACCACCAAAGAAGACGGTGAGCAAAATTTCGACATTTGATCAACCTTGGCGTGCTTTCGTTGGTCTTCGTTCTTCTGAGCCCTTCCATTAGAAAGATAGGGCTTTAGTTTCGACGTCATAGCCATAAACTTATTACATATTATTGAATTCAATCAACATCTCCTGAGTTATGGTGCGATGGTTCTTTTGATCAAAATTCAGCAGATTGGAAATGAATTTCGCTGACGCACGTCTCATGCCCAAAATATCCGAAACGTAGCACGGCATGAGTCAACCGATGTGCCAACATCTTCAGCAAATTCTCTAATAGTGATTCGACGGTTTTTAACATAATATCTTTCCTTGCTTCAACGTTTTCATTAGTGGTTGACATGTTAGGACGTCCAGGGTGAAGTTCGTCTTTGACATCCTCTCTGCCTTCTCAGAACAGATTATACCACTTATACACATTCTTTTTACTCAAAGTGGATTCACCGTGTACAACTGTCAACATTTCAATCGTTTTAGAGCACTGAATTCCATTTCTGATACAAAATTTAATGAAAACTCTTTGCTCTATTTTTTTTGGTAAAATAAAATCACCAAGCACACGAAACACTTATAAGTTTGTATACCTATCACAAGTAAACAAATAATATTATAGAGCTAAAGTTGTTAATATATTCTCGGTATACCTATAAAAACACAAAATAAAAAAATCGATAATCGAATGGATGTAGCCCTCGATATTTGTAGTCACCTTATTATTTGAACAAACCTCATAGTGTAAACTCCTGCAATTGCTTTTCTATTCTGTGCTCACCTTAAAATTATTAGTAATGTAATATTATCATATTATAATCATAACTTTTTAATTAGTAAAGTTTGTTGAAAATCATCAGACGATAAAATTAGTAATCAATTAGTAATGTTTTACATATACATACTCCGTTGTAAAATGCACTCGTTCGATATTTTCAAGATATACAATAAATGAACAAACGTTGATCGAAGTTGGAAAAGAAATTATACATACTACTAAAATAGCATCCCAATGAATATTATTGTATTTCATCAATAGATGTAAGTGTATTTTCTACTCAAAAAAGGAGTAGATTTTATTATCAATTATTAATTTTGAATTTTCATTAATTTTAGTTTTTTAATGATTTTCATTTTTTGGATCTAAAGAAAAAAATCTTTAAAACATCTTATCATGGTTAAATATGGTACTTAACACGTTTATATGTTAAAGCGCTCGATGCAGTAGCTTCGACACCATAAAAGACGTAAATACGTACATACAGACAACATTCGATTTTATTTACGTATATGTTTTTCTATTCTTTAATAATAGTTATATATTTCTTCTGTTAATTAGATTTAGTATGTTACTGTTAATGAAGTATAAGGTAGTTGTGTTAAATTGTTTGGATACAGATGACAGTGTTTCGTAAACATTTATAATATGTTCTGGCAGAAATCGAAAAAATTTTTTAGTCTAAAATACAGTTATTGATCAAAAAAATGTTCAAATATTATGGTAATTTGAATATTCAATATATTCAATATCTAATTCTGCAGATCAATTATTGACCAATATTATTTCATAAAAATTTCAGTTAAAATTGTGGATAAATATTTAAAATAGAATGTTCACAGTTAAAAGTATTTTTATTTACAAACAAATTAGTCATTTATGAGCGTACGTAGTGTAGAGAACTAGAATAACAGCAGAGACTAAATATAAATACAAACTATACATTTATTTAAAAAATAATCTACTTACTGAAAGCCTTGTCCGGATGTGAAAAATACTAATTAAAATTGTCTTTAGATAATCATATTATAGAAAGCAGTGAAACTAAAAAATATCACACATCATCAGCAAAAATAATTAATGGAAAAATGTTACTCAAAAAGAGGGAGAAGCGGCTCTGTTGACTCTAACATAAAATTAACGATTATTGGTTAAGTCTAAATTCAACAATAGCATCAAATCAGAACAACAATGTTCTTTAAAATATTGAAGACGATGACAACAACTAAGATGATACAAGGTATAAACATGCGTGCGTTATGCTTAATGCAGCTTAATATATGTTTCTTAGCAGAGTTGAATTGTAACATCTTTATAAAAAGTATTGTCTTCATATACTGGAAGATTATGATACGGTTCCTAGTACTATTATGGAACGATACATCCCTATGCCAAGCTACTACATTAATGCATGCCGTAGGCATAATGGTTGATAAAAAATCATTTTCATGAACATTCTCTTTCAGGTCTTACACCTTATTAACATTATTTGCAGAACCATCTTAACACGTCCAACTAAGCGCTTCAACGTTATTGTTCTGTACGGTACCAAATAAAACATAAACTCCTATATCATATCCTTTTAAACTACATAGTTTCGAAGTTCATCTTTATACAACTTCTTAACGGCTTTACGACACTTGGCACAATTTACTTACCTCTAAGAACAGATTGAATGCCGTTTACAATTAAATAATTCTAATAGATAGATACCTAAAGATCATTTCCTATCATTTCTCTTTATTTATTCATACAATGCAAATTATGAAGTTTAAAAGGTATATATACTATAATGATAATGGGGTCTATTGCGACAAACTAGTCATACCATAGATAGGTTGATATCTTTGGCTGCATAGGTTTATCTTTTATTGACGCAAGTTATGACACTTTAAATTGTCTTCACTGTTAAACATAGACCTCATACTCAGCGTTATCGAAGAGCATTCATGAGGAATTTCTAATTAGCCTAATGTCATCTTTTGTGAAAGTGTATTACTTATAAGTAAATATCTTTTGATCTTTACACCGACCATAAGGTCACAAGGTTGCTGTTAAACATCAGTACTTCTTTCAAAATTTTTATTTATCTCCCTATATATATGAACGTCTTTACTCATGTAAAAAAGATTTTTCAAACTTAGACTTTTCTTACTTATTAATTGATATTTACCAACATTTCATATTTAACAAAAGCAATAGTGCATCAATCCATTTAGCAATGTTATATGCGGTGTATTTTCATTTTACCTTATTCTTGATGATTTGAAATGACGTGACAATGACTTTTCTTGTTCGTCGATACCTCTTACGGCTTCCTATTATCACTATTAACTATTTTGGTTTAGTCACAAGTACTAGCTGCATATGTAAATCTTTGATATTTCCGAGCCTCTAGTACCACATTACATCTGCGCTTCATAGATCACACATTTGTGAGCAATATTTTAAATTGAATTAAAAATAAAGGTAACATTTGTAATGGTTTAACAAACGAAATGATTAGTTTGGAAAAGTGGTCTCAAGTCACAAAATATCGGAACTACTATAATAATACATAAATTCATTAAAAAATTTTGTTAGAATTAGAATAATCTCGTATAGCGCCGAAGGAAATTAAAGAAGAGATGGATTTAACAGTGGGAACTTCCTCCCCCATTATATTCAACCGTTAAGCAGTGGGTTTCCGAGTTTAAAAAGGGTCATGTGAGCACCTCTGATGAGCCTCGCTCAGGACACCCCATTGAGGTCACAACTCCAGATATGATCGAAAAAATCCATCAAATAGTGCTGAAAGACCGTAGATTAAAAGTGCGTGAGATAGCTAAAACCTGTAAGATGTCATATGAACATGTACAAAATTTTTCCACCAACATTTGTATATGGAAAAGCTCTGTGCAAGGTGGGTACCGCGTTTACTAACAGTCGACCAAAAATTGATTCAAAAGAACATTTCTACCAGCAATTTGGCGTTGTATTAACGTAATTCAAGCGAACTTATGCATCGATTCATAATCGTTGACGAAACTTGAGTCCACCACTACACTCCTGAAACCAAACAACAGTCTAAACAGTGGATTGGACCAGGGGAACCAACTCCAAAGAACGCAAAATCAATTTTTTCGGCGAACAAGGTTATGGCTATTGTTTTTTGGGATGCAAGAGGTATTATATACATTGATTACCTTGAAAAAGGTAAAACTATCACTGGTCAATACTATGCAGACTTATTGCAACGTTTGAGCCACGAAGTGAAAATTAAACGACCTCATCTGGTGAAGATAAAAATCTTGTTTCATCACGATAACGCACCAGCGCGCACGTCAATCGTTGCGATGGCTAAAATCAACGATCTAAAGTTTGAATTGATGCCGCACCCTCCCTACTCTCTAGACCTAGCCCCGAGTGACTATTATCTGTTTCCTAACCTCAAAAAATGGCTTGGCGGTAAGAGATTTGCGGGCAATGAAGAAGTAATCGAAGCTGTAAATGGGTATTTTGAGAAACTTGATGAATCAGTCTATAGAGATGGCATTACGAGACTAGAACAGCGCTATGAGAAATGTATCAGTCTTGGAGGAGATTATGTTGAGAAATAAAAAAAAATTGTTAAAAACGTTTTTTTTGGTCAGGCCGGAAACTTATCCATCCACCCTCGTAAGTTCACTAGGATATAAATGTAAAAAAACAAATGTTTAATGTGTGCTGCATTCAATGTATTAAATGTTTATGTTCAGATATAACCATTTTATATTTTAATATATAATAAGTCACTGCTCATTTATTTAATTGATATTCTATAATATAATAAGACTTCATGTTGCCTTTTATTCCAGTAAAAGAACTACCTGATTTTTTTCACATAATATACCCTATAAAATAATCAATTTGAATAACTAGCGTTGCAAATAATTTGCAGTTATGAAATACTCTATTTTGCAAATAATCCCAACATTCCTAATCCGTTTTTATTCTAAATTTTTTCATTTTAAATCTCAGTGTTTTTTCATCTTATAAATAATTTATAATACTTTTCAATTAATCACTAAAATTCTTTGTGCTTTATGGCCTTTTCACTTCGTGAAACAGTATTTCCTCGTCGTTAGGAAAACTATGTGAGAAAAGGTATTGATATATTACGTTGCGTTATAAATTAATATGTAATATACAGTATGATGCAGAATTTCTAACAACACCTTTATGCCCAGTCATTACATATTATTACAGAGAATATTTCACCATTAAATAAATTACTTACATTCTATTATAATGTCAAATAATTTAACTTAGAAAAAAATATTTCAATTATTTTAAGTTTAATAAAACGCCAATTTTTTTTAGTAACAGATTAAAAGAATAATATAAATATCTATCTATAGCCTAAGTAATATTTGAATGTTATTGATAAATTAAATTTTATATTTACAGATGATCAGAGGTGCATTCTCATTTTTTACAGTTCTAAGAAGTTTCAATTAAGACACAGCAGAATTTATTTGCACACACAGTAAATATTCATTTGTAAAAAATATATCAAAATAAAAATAATTTACAGTACTGTATTCCAGTAATATAATTAATAATATTTCTTTCGCATTTGAAATATATTTAATAGATATATATTTAAGAACGCAGGTATCAATTTTATGATTATTCAATATAAAATTTTTGTTTTATCACTAAAATGAAATTAATCAATATTTTTATCCATCTTACAGTATTTTTATTAAACTAATATAACATAATTATAAGAATAGTCAGACTGCCCCGGGTTTATAATATCCAATATAGAATCGGAAATATAAACTTTCAAATATGAAAATCAAAATTATTTTTCATTAAACAACAGTTGAATTGCTTCCTTCGATGACTCTAGGCGATGCGTGAAATCAGCGTATTTATGTACCATGAAATTGGGTAATTCTAACTAGAAATTTTTTCATTTATAAATAAAATTCAACTCTAGGTGTTTTTAACACTTACTAAAAATAACAATTGGACTATAACCACCTACTAAAAATAACAATTGGAACACAATTTTTTAATATTTATCAACGGGACAAGAAATTTGACCAATACTTATTCATACACACACACACAATTAAATGGGTTATAACTTTCAATCCCTTGAAATTATTTCAAAGATCAAATATTAGGCATTTATCTTAAAAACGATAGAAACTCGTCTCTAGTTCAATTTTTCTCTCATTCACAATTTTATAATCAAGATGTTATATTTGAAAAGACATTTCTTTGTTATATTATAAATTTTGGAAAATGTACTTACTTGTATTTTAGTGACAATTTCATAATAATTTATAATAAGTGTACTTTCAGTCAAATTTTTAAAGTAAAACAAACGTTTGAATGTATATTCAACCAGATTGAGTAACAACTAATTTTAATAAATATAAAATAAATTTTCTGTTTTGATAAAAGAAACTTGAATTACTTTAATTCAAAATAATATGTTTGATAAACAAAACCTAAAACGATATTTTCATTTACAAAAAAATATGATTTTTTTGTATAACTATATTTTCATTTATTAATTAAGTAATATATTTTTAAATAAATCAGATGCCAATAGGTGCTGTCTTGAATTATGTCGAACAACAACTCAAGGTAGTCAGCTTATACTATTAACACCAAGCCAGCTCATTTGAATGATCATAACCAATTTTGGGATCATCCTAAAGAAAGTGTCATTTGAATCGGTATTATCTTTTTTATTCTTGAGATTAATTGGATCCTATTCACGCATATCCAAAGTGTATATTTAATTTTTTCTTATATGGAAAAATCTCATTCGCACACACACACACTCTCTCTCTCTCTCTCTCTCTCTCTCTCTCTCTCTCTCTCTATATATATATATATATATATATATATATATATATATATATGACTCTTCTCGTCTTCTCTTATAAGATGGTTGTATGCCAAATCATACTAAAAAAATTCGAGAAAACAAATCATGTTGTTCGTTTTACATGTTATATTATCTTTGGAGTGATGTAGGCTATATATATTTATATATATTATCGCTTCCGTATAAAAAGGCGATATCTGAGCGTTCGCTTTTTGCTTTAATTTAGGTTGTATCAATATTCACAGTGTTAATCTTAAAATACGAAAATATACAAAATATGGGATATATACAATATATTAGGAAGCGAACTTAGTTTCCGTCTTAATGTTTAGATGGCGATATACGTAGCACCAAAAATCAGATGTGCCGGATTTAGTATTTATTTTTTAGTTTTCGAATTTACCAATAAAATTCTGTTAGCAGACATCATCATTTGTGAAAACATTATACTTTTTTGATCAGTGAAAAATGAATCATGATAAATCGCTTTTGTGACACGTCCTTTTGCACTATTTTGATTTGAAAAAAAGTGTAGCAGAAACTTATCGATTACTTCAAGAAGGTTATGGCGAACAAGCTCCATCGCTTACAACATATAAAGGATGGTTTCAGCAGCTTAGAAGTGGAGATACTGATGTCCATGACAAAGAACGTTCTGGACAACCGAAAAAGTTTGAAGATAGTGCATTGCAAGCATTATTGGATGAAAACTCAGCTCAGACGCAGAAAGAACTCGTTAATAAGTTAGGAATCAGTGAGAGAGAAATTGACAAACGTTTACATGCGATGGGAAAGATTCATAAAGAAGGAAAACGGATGTCACACGATTTGACCGAATGTTTTATTCTGACAATCCTAAGCGCAAAGTCATGGGTGGACCCAGGCCAACTGTCCATATCGACGAAAGCGAAAGCTAGGTGCGGCCGGGAATGTTTATCTGTAACAAAGTATAATTGAGCGACCTTTGTTTTTTTTTTTGTATGCATGGAACATCTAGGGCGAAAAGCTATTGCTGTGCATTTGGTGGGACCAACAAGGTGTGCTGTACTACAAGCTGTTAAAACCGAATGAAACAGTCACTGGCGAGGTATAGAAACGCCAACTGAATGATTTGTAACAGAAATTGATCGAACATAGATCAGCAATCGCGAACAATAAGCGCAAAGTCATTTTCTTGCATGATCCCGCTCGGCCACGTGTTACAAAAGCCGTCAAAAACATCCTATTGGAGTTCGAATGGAAAGTGTTGCCGCACCCAGCGTACTCGCTAAACATAGCGCCTTCTGATTACCACCTTTTCAGATCGATACAGCACGATCTCGTTGATACGCACTTCCGACATGTTCAAAAAATGGATGATTGGTTCGCTTCGAAACCGCCATCGTTCTTTTCGCTACGACATCGCGATATTGCCAGAAAGATGGGAAAAAGTAGTAGAAAATGACGGAAAATATTTTGATTTAGCTAACGAGTATCCATTTTCCATCATAAATGGACTTTTTCATTTAAAAAAGGTCGGAAACTAAGTTCGCCTCTTAATGTCATAAACAAAATAGGTAAAGAAATAAATAGCTATACCGATATCATAAAAATAAAAACTTGTTAAATATATACAAGGCTTTGCAAGATAGGAATATAAAAATTAACCTCTTCGAATCAATAGTTATGCTCATAATATAGGAACATTTCCTTGACCTGCTAAGCAAAATTAAAAGATCATTTATTTTCTCTAAACAATTATTTAATTTAGAATTATTAAAATATAAACAAATATTACACATTCGCAAACATTGATCGGCAATTTATGCTCATAAAGAACTTCTATTGGATGATAATAATTTACTAGACTTTCATTGTACTAAAGGAATAATCATATTTACTAACGACTCCATTATTTACAAAATTAAAATTCCAATCCTCAATATTATCCAATTCGTTTTAACCAATAATAAAACTCAAACGGAAATTATTAACATGCCCAGGACTTTAATCGAATTATTTTTTAAATTGTTTATTCACACATGCCAGGAAATGCCCAAAAAAATAAATTTGTGCCGACAGATTGTTGCACGGAAAGCTAAGCATATCATTATTGCTATATAAACATCTTTAATTCTTTCGTATTCATTGTCAACTCTAATTCAAAATCGACCAAATAGAAATTGTAAGGAAAGGAACACAAAAAATACAAGAAAGACACATCCAAATTCAAGAATACAATTTGAAGGAAAATATTAGAAACATATAGCAAACAAATTTGATCCTACCACTTATCATAAAAAATCAACAACTACGTTTCGAACCATTAAAGCAGTTAACTTACCAATAATAACTACGCATATACAAAAGTCATTTGAACCGTATTAGAGCATGTCATATTGTCAGCAATTATTCCTTTTTTATTTATTTTACTCAATGTTTTCATGTACTTAGCATATAAACGTAAGAAAAATAAAGAAAAACGATATTGAACGCGTGTCAATAACGAGAATGTCATTGAACTTCGGCAGGAAAGAGTAATTCTGAATTATAAATAGGTATTTTTATTCACAAAATAAATAGACATTCCATTCGGTCCACTACACCATTTGTTTTAGAAAATTTTGTCGGCAATATATGCTTTATTTCGAATTATTTCGCTGAAATCATTAATCATAGCTGATTTAATTGATAAATATTAATGATTCAGAAATTCAATTTTAATTAATGAGGCATAAATAAATATTCAATAGGAATTATAAATAATTCACGTGTATTTGTATTTTCTTTATTATATTTTTCTTACAAAGATACTGCTTTATTTAAAAATAAGCTATTTGAAATTAAGATTATAATTTTTTTCTTAGAAATTTTTTTTTTACATTTCTGTGAAACAAAGAATACTGCTATTTTGTTTTATGCAGCTTAGCATCAGTGTTACAAAATGTATATAAGTCAGCGATAAATGAGTAAGTGCATCGATGTTTGTTCATAAATTTGAAGAAAGGACGAGCACAAATACTTTTTTCTAAAATTACATTTAAAATTTTATATTGTAAAATCATTATCCAGAAAATATCCTAAATATCAAAAAATGATTCTGAAACTATCGATTTGCTAATTACTAATTTGAGTTTGAACTATCTGTTCTGTTTATGAAAAGACTGCTTACTTCATAAGAATACGATAACAAATATATTTTTCATCACATTAGTAAAACATTTAAGAAATTGTTTTATTAAAAAGATGACATTACTGGTTATACATATATAGTAGTTGCTGTAACGTATATCATTCTTCTATTGTGATAAATATACACTTTTCTTATTAAGTTACGTAGTAAAAAAGTCTTCTCTTATGCACATATAAACAGAATGTTAACAATTAAGTTATAAATTCACTCCTATAAATCTTTCAATTTCAAAATGAACATACGAGCACCAATCAATATTAAATAACAATAATTATTTCTTAAATATTAGATCTTCATTAATAAATTCATGCATGCATCGCTCTTTATTTTTTGTCTTTTCTTCAATTAGAATCACTAAATATATACGAAGCACAAAATAAATCAGTTAAATAATATAAAAAATCTACAATTTCCATGGAGATAACTGAAATACAGTAAAGTGTATTTTCTCATCCTGGATACAATATTTCATCAAAAATGAAAAATAAAAGAAAAGTTTAAATTGTTCATTATCAACACAAAGCTAATATATTAATATACTATGAAATAAAATATTTCATAATGAAAAATGTTCTTTTCATCTTTCTCAAACTGTAAGTCAATACATTTTAGTCAGTCGATATTTTTGATTAAATATTTTAAACAGGATTGTTATGTTTTATTAGAATACTCGATGCGGTAATTTTTTATTTTTACACTCTGCAATACATTTTTTTGTTTTATGCAAATCCACTATGAGTGATGTGTTGTTCTAATTTATTTATGCACGTGCATATAGTCCATAATCACAAGTTCGATAAATTTAGAAGGCGAGACCAGCTTCAGAATAAGTTGTGAAGATCTTTTCCACTGAATTGACATAAGCGGCAGACCTTAAATCTAGACCTAAGTTGAATTTCATTGCAGTTTTCATAACAGCCTACAAATAAAAAAATATATAAATTAATTATACATGTATTTCTAATTCTATATAAGTATTATATATGATTAACAATAACATCAATAATATGTTTGGAATACAAGAGTTATTCATTTAGATACTGAAGCAAATAATTAATAAATTGTTGATTAGTCAAGAATATGATTTATGGTAAAATTATACGCTGAGAAATATTTCATTTTTTCTTCAATTCGTTTTAATATTCTGTAAATTTTTAATACATGCTTTAAAATGATTCTTTCTTATGCACACATTCTAAGAGGTAAACTCATAATTTTCTAACAAAGTCCAGTATGCATTTCACATGCTTGTTGTGGAATTCGCAGGTTAATGAAGACCTGCAGATTAATAATATAACGATGGTGTTCATTCATTGACAGAAAGCACAAAATTCTGTTACATATATATAAAAATATCTATAAAAAGTAGAACCGATTTACATTCTTTCTCAATATTATGATATAAACACAAAAATCATTTGAATAACTGCAAGATTTTTCGAAAGTTTTGCTAGATGAACATACACTTGGACCCATATTACACAATTGTATCAATTCCTTTTTTATAAGTTCATTTACAACGGGAGTCTACGGTGAGTGGTTAATTAATCACTCCAACCTAATGTATATGTATGAAATATAAGAAAAAAATGAATACTGTAAACGTATTTGAGTAAGGTATATAGAGTAAGACGGAGGAATTCCCCAAACGTTACAGTACATAGGGTATCCGCATTAACGAGCCCAGCGACGATCAAATAGGTCAGGATAGGGTTATTAAGTAATTAGGGCAATGATATACTATGTATTGGCCTTACTGAAAAGATATAAAAGAATTTTATGTAGTGCTAAATCTAGAGATCAATATAAGTGATATTTAAAACTGTGTCAACAATCCATCGTTACTCCTTCCAGTTCGAAAACGAATAATTGGTCCTCGCACATATAAAATATTGGCCAGAGTGCTTCCGTTACCTTATTTATTTCGCCAACCTAGGAGTCTCATACAATTTCAAAAGTGGGATAAAACACCGTGATAGTCTATTAAATATATGAAGTACGCATTTGTGTTACCATACAGTAATTAGTTTTAGACAGTGAAATAGAAAAAAATAATTTTTTGTTTTTATAAATGTACAGAAACTAGAGCAACAACCAACTAATAAAGCTATTTTTACATGCACGCAATAATCACTTTCTGGAATAAATGCAAAAGAGGTCTTAATACTGGAACGACATAACCCCAATATTTGGGAGCAAGTAAATCAAGAAAAGTCATAACAATAAGAACAGATAGACTAATAGATTCAACAACTAGAATGATGAATAATAACAGCACCATCAATCTGCAAGCAAGAAAAATAGCTTCCTTGTAGCGTAAAAATCAACTGTTGAAGAGAGAAGTCAAAATTACTGGTAGAGAGCAAGTGGTGTGTAATAGTCCTTCTGTAACAACAATATTGTGGCAATATTTGTTCAGTATTAGAGAAATTTTCGAACTTCGAAGAAAATCTAATGTAAATTATTCGTTTTATAACTGGCAACAATAATAACTGGGGTTACCAGAAGAAACATAAGCTCTATATAACAAGTCCACTCATATCTTAGTCACGTCCAAATTAAAAGTGGATGTTCTAAGATGGTTTTATTTAATATTAGGGCAGCCGAATATGAACATGAGAAATCTGTTTAGAATGTGGAAAAGTACATTCGGTCCTTGAGCGAGTCCAATATAACTAAAAAAGAATTTAGAGAATAGACAGTGGCTGAAGAATGAACCTTTTAGAAGTTACTGTCATAAAATCGTGATATTAGGAAATCGAGTGTCAATTCTAGGAAACGAGATGATATTATAAAAGAAATACTAAATACGAATATTCAAAATGAAGTACAAGTTATGCGGTTTCCAACCAAAAATAATTTATTAGATATTTTTAAGCATATTTTGTGAAACAGTAGAGGTTATTTTAGCAGTGTAAGGTATATTATAAAATAAGACGCGTGCGAATATTAATATTTTATATTTATTAGATTATATTTATATAGAGTCCATGGAAGGACTAATTTAATATCGAATAAAATAAATTCTTAATGTATAATTCTAATGAAGGACTTTAATATTAATTAGATTATTATTAATTCATATTTATTTTTTATTCGCAGCGATAGGCGGCGGAAATTCTGGCCAAGTCCTTAAGTAGAGCAACGACGTTTTTTTATATATTATTTTTAATGAATTTTTTTTTTATATTTAAATAAATTGATAAGCGTCATTGACAAATGAGATCTAGCAAATCCCTAGGGAAGGGAAAATTAAAACGGAGAAAAAAACCATTTCAATTTCGACATGTTGAGCGAGAGCAAAAATAGGTTTTTATTTAAATCATAAAATTATAAATTCTGACGAAACTTGGTGGCATTCTGTTCAATCAATGGTCTAGGCGTGCTGAGCACACTCTACCGTATAGTGAATCACTGAATTTAATATGGAGTTATATAAGTTAACCTGGTTGCGTAATGAGCGACCAGAAGCCGACGCGTATTGAGCAAGATTTGCGATTAATAACATAAAATAATAGAGCAGGCGTAATTGGTGCTTGCTAAAAAAATTTATGGCGTTTTGAGAAACCAGGGTTCCAGACATGTTGAGCCGGAATTTTGAAGTAGTAAGCACCGGACAACGTGTTACAGTCTGAAAAAAAAATATTTACTAAAAATAGAGTACAGGAGAGCGTAAACGAAATCCGATGTTTTAACTGTTTTCGAAAGGGAGGTAATGCGATTCATCGTCCAGAACCGAAAAGAGAACGTTGCCAATCCCACATTTCTTACCGTTAAGTTACAAAATGAATGATAAACGTCTGTTAGTATAATTCAACTGTTATATTAGACTCATATTTCCAAATGAGTTTGATTAAAGATTCTTTTGAACCCTTCCCCCTTTTCAAACACAGCTACCTTTACCGGAAAATAGCTTTGAATTGTGCGTTACTAATGGTTGCGAATACAAATGCTGGGATTATATAAAAACAAAGTAAACATTGAAGCTGCATTGATCAACTTAACATGCTACTTAGTTTCCGATAACAAAATGACTTTTATGACGATTATCGGATACGATTTCATCTAATCCCTTAATTAATTTACCATTAGACGGTATAAGAATAATTCTATAAAAGAAACAGGAAGACCAAAAATTAACTTCGAAAATATTGTATATCATGAAGAGTGATTGGATTAGTGTTAAAGGCGAGATTTTAGTTTTTAATTTCAAATTACGAAGTAAAATATAAAACTTTATTCTACCAATGTTAACGTATATACTATTTTTGAGGTCAAGAATCATTTCCCACTGAAATAATTGACTAAAAAGCTGTTTTATATAGAAAACCACAATATTTTGCATATCTCATATATAAATGTTCAAAAACACTTTGTTTCCCCTATATATAGTTATAGTAAAGCATAATGAAAAGTTTCCAGTCCTAAAATCCTGAATATAGTCAAAGGATATATATATATATATATATATATATATATATATATATATATCGCATCCATGTTCGCTCGCTTGCCGACGACACACTTGCAGCCGACAAGCCACGCGAATAACCGTCTGCCCTAAAGGCGCAAAGAGAGGTTATAGCGGACACTACTCGTAATCGCCAGGCAGCTGGGCAATAACAAAAAAGAGATAATGAATCTAATAGCTGTCGGGGAAGAAGTCCAAACTCCAGTGAGTATCATAAACACAGGAAAAGAAATCAATAAAAATTACTCTTTTAGGAAATTCTCCAATTCCATAAGGTTATGATTAAGAAGAAGTCCAAACTCCAGTATCATAAACACAGGAAAAGAAATCAATAAAAATGACTCTTTTAGAAGATTCTCAAATTCCATAAGGTTATGATTAACGAGGTTGATAAAGAGCGAGAAATACAAGAAGAATTGAATCGAGATCAAGAAATAATAAAGCATATCATAATTATACGGGGCACAAATACATTTATATGAAAATGACACAATTAAAACCAGAGGAAATTTCCAATGAGAATAAAGGACATAAAGGAAAGTTTGATAATGATGAGTTTGAATCTGCTGATGTACCTATAGGATTTGTCATTAAGTGAATCAGTAATTCTTAGGGGTGGATGTAAAACTAATCTATAGCAGACAGAAGAAATTTATTTTGAAATGTTTGAATCTAAGCTCTTGGTTAAAGAGAAATAACTTTGAAACAAATTTCCTTTGTAAAGATGAAAGGTCTCTTTCATCGAAAGAAACTCAAGACTTTGGTCATAATATTATAATTGATTTTAATAGTGAAGATAGTATTATGGATAGTTCTAAATTGTATATAAGTTGGTTATAAAGTATAAATTAGTTTAAAAAATTTAATAGAATAAACGCAGCACAATCCTATTAAAAATTTTAAGTTTGTATACCGAGTAACTGGTATCAAGGAACAGAAATCTAATAGTTTGCACGTAAGCATAGTGATTATGGTATTCTATACATCCATTCTTTTTTACTATTGTTTGTATTCTAGGCGAGGAAATAAGTATAAATATCTATTACCTATCCATAGACATTTCTATATAATATATACTCGTATACTATTCTTGAAATCGTAAATGAGAAAAATGCTTTAAATGATTCATAGTTTTTTCAATTATATATGTATTTTGAATCTGTTATATTGTTATCTATGCAAACCTTGTAGTACATGTCGCTTTAATGTTACACTATGAACTTCAAATTTGCAAAACGTTGGATAATATTGTGAATTATACAATTTGTAATATTTTGTTGTTGGCCTTTTTGTTTTTCTACAAGCAATTTTTGATAGTGAGGCGCGGTTTTATCGCGTTTTTGTTAATGTCTTTTAATATAAATTTCCTTACTTTCAAGCGCCTGATTTGATTCATCAGGTAACTTTTGTTGCCTTTTCTGTTTATTATATAGCTTGTCATAAAAAGGTAGAATTTCGTTTTTTCGAATCTCATTGTATTTTTCAATTACGTCTGCTTCCGGTTCAATAATATATTTATGTAATTCGTCATACGGTCCCTATAGAAGTGTAAACGGTGTGAATTTTGTGCAAGAGTGAATGCTTTGATTATATATAAGTATAGCCGAGGTCATATGATTTTTAATAATTTCGTTGGGATTTTGATTCACCAAAATGCCTAATTTCTCTTCCAGAGTAGAATGTAGCCTTTCGATCGGACCATTAGATGTGCGTCTCTTGACGGTCGTTTGGTGGTATTCGATCTTATGAATTTTACAAAATTCTCTAAATACTGCCGAGTTAAACTCACTTCCATTATCGATAGTAATTTTGTCGGGAAACCCGTGGTGAGATGTGAAATGTCTTAATTTATTTAATACTGTAATAGCATTTCCGTCGGATAAAAGAAAAGCTTGAGCGTATTTCGAAAACATGTCAATTATAGTCAGAAATTTCTCTTTATTCACGTGAAAAATATCTATATGTATATGTTGAAGTGGTCTATTATCAATAATGGGGCCGTAATTTTCAGTCTTCTAGGGTCTTCTCTCATATTTGTGTTCCAAACATACTTCGCAATGATTAATATGATTCTGAATAATTCTCTCCATATTTAGTATATAAAATTTCTTCTTAAAATGCGCTGTTGTTTTTTGCATTCTATTGTGATTTTTGTCATGGTATTCTTTGAGTTCCTTCATAAAATTATTTTGACTTATTGAAGGTGTATAAACGCTTGTTTTTACAAATTTCAACCTTTCATTAAAATGTTCCTTTAATATCCTATAAATAACGATTTCTAATTCCTTATTTTCGAAATAAATTCCGTATTGTTTGTCGGGTTTAACGTTTTCGTTTAGAAATTTTAGTAATTGCGCTTCTGCGTCCTTTTGATTGATTTTTACTATAAATTGTACTTTAAGTTTATCTTTAATTTCTTTTATGTCATAGTTTTTGCCATGCTTCAATATTATACTGTAATTGAAAGCGTGAATATTTCTCTCGCTTATCGGTAGTGAAAAGACCGGATCTTCGTCTACAGTATGCACTGTTACAGCTTCGTCATCGAGCTCTTCGATCGAGCGAAGTGCAATATCAGGTGCTTCTGGTATCATTAAAAATGAATCCTCATTGTCCTCTTGGGTGTTTAGTTCAATTCTACTTAATGCGTCAGCTACATTATTCTCCTTGCCTTTTTTGTATTTTATTTCGAAATCGTATTCCTCCAGTTTAATTTTCCATCAAATTAATCTCGCATTTGGTATTTTTAGGGAACAGAGCCAGGTTAGTGGTTTATGATCTGTTTCAATAATAAATTTTTTCCATAAACAGATGGTCTAAAGTGTCTACATGCGAGAAATTCTTTCTCAATCGTAGAATAATTTTGCTCCGCCGAATTCAGTGTTCTAGAGTATCATTAAATAAAGTGTTTGTCTTGCGACAGCTCGGCTCCGATGCCTACGTTCGATGCATCTGAGGTAATCACAAATTGTTTAGAAAAATCCGGATAAGCCAATACGATTAAAATTATTATTTGGCCGGCTCGTATTTCGGGTACTTATCGACATTGGAATCGGTTGACAATTTTGTTTTCTAGTATTATTAAAATTTTGCTTTAAAATTATTTCCAAAGGTGTTTCCAATGTTTGTCGGTCTAGAATTAGGTTGCACTTGCGGGACTGAGAAGGCATTTCTATTTTCGATCGTATTAAATGGGATAAAAGTCCTTGCATTTGTAGGTGCACTAAGTGAGTTAATATTTCTCGAATTTAGGGATGTATTAAATAGATTTGTATTCCTAGAATTATTAAAGTTACTAGGTTTAGGTTTATTTTCTCTGATTCTATAAAAATTGAGAAATTCAACTTGTTGTTTATGATTATCAAGCTTCCTACATTTGATTAAACAAGCTTCGATATCGTCTGGATCGAAGTATGTTATGTGTGAGTGATATGGCTCCTTTATGCCATTAATAAAAGTATTTTGCGCAATATTTTTATAAAATTCAAATTTCATTTGCCTTAAATTAGCATGTTGAACATTCAATTGAAGACGTAGTTTTATTTCGTCAGCGTATTTATCAAAATGTTGATTAGATAATTAATAACACGTCGTCAGTTTATCAAATAATAAACCCTCCGAACTAGGATCACTATATCTATTTCTTAAAATTCTTTTGCATTCGTCCCATGTTGCGGTATTATTTGCAACAATCAAATCTAAAGCGTCACCATTTATTCTCGATTTAATCAACGCCAACAAAGATACATTTATCGTGTCATAATTTGTGGCTAAAGCGTCTATAAATTTATCACAAGTTTGCAAAAAATGCGAAAGAAGTTTTGTTCCTCCTTCGTATTTGGGGATCGCGTCGCGCCATATACTCAATTTAAGTTTAAATTGTTCCGCCATTTTATTAAACACGTTCGTTTTTCTTTTCTTTCAACAAACGCATATATATATTTATTTGGATAGATGGGATTAAGGAATTTCAAAGACTCACTGTTTATTCTTTGAAGATTTCAGATGATTTTCTGCCTGTAGGTGGGACCTGAGTTGCATGTGGTAAGTTTTCAAAAAGTCAACTGCGACGATGGAGTTGAAACACCAACTGCCTCCTTATCATTGATTTCCTTCACGAAGTTTGAAGGTGAATCCTAATTCAGCAGCTTTGCAGTATCCTGTCCGCAGTGCCAGTTAAATAACTATATTTTGAGAACCCGTATTTTTACGAACGAATACACGAGAAACACAAAATATATAAAGGAAAGTAAAGCAATTGAACGAGAAGAGTTAATTGAAATACTTTTTATTTACACTTCTTTACAGCTTCAGATCCCGACAGAGAGTGTCGCATCGCAGATTATTAATTCATTTATTCCCTTCAGTGTATTTGTCTGTTCTTCTTCACCGGTGATCCGTACGGGATGTTTAGTCTATTGCAGGTCCAGATAAAAGATATCCTACAGAGAAGAATAGGAGCTGATAAGATGCCAGACAGATCGACGCGTTGGTGCATTCGTGTAATTCATATAACTCGCGCGTGTCGCAGAGTGGGGTTGGTTTCTGAGTCCGCTCCCCTCAGGGGCGAGTGCGACAGGTCGGCGCCGACGAAATCACGTAGCGTCAAGTACGGGTTTCATGCGTGATCCGTATTAATTTCGAACAAAGTGAATCACCGATGTGAGTATTTGTAACATAAAGGTTTATACTTTATATTTAAATATAAATGCGATTGTGTGTGTGTAAAATTTTAATTAGCAATTTCTTTCCTACCTTACTTTATTTTTATTTGTGGAAATATTAATCTGCAAGGCCGGTGGAGACCCCTTGAGATTCGAAATAGGTGAGTAAGAAGGGTAATAACAAATTTATAATGCTTGTGTGCGCGGACGTTGGATAAAGGTAAGATAAATTTAAATTTATCTAATTTAAATTTATCTTTAAGAATAAATTTAATTAAGAACAAAGAAATAAACGCGAACGTGCTTTTCAGTTATAAAGTTTATTTCAAGAGCGACAAACTACCGGATCACAAATTAAGAGACGCAAGACTCGCGCGCTTACAGTAACGACCGCGAAATCCCGCAGGCCGCAATACGCGCGCACGCTCTCTCATTCACTCTCTCTCTCTCTCTCTCTCTCTCTCTCTCTCTCTCTCTCTCTCTCTCACACGCTCTTGTTCGCTCGCCGGCGGAGCGCCCCGCAAGGACACTCTCGCGTGGACTAACCTTTTCGTACCCACAGCGGGGCGTCCCCCAGGAGTACGGACGTAGGCGCAGGGCGGCATACGCGAATACACGCGGGCAGTAGATGGCAGCGATCCGGCAACACCGTCTGCGCAGATACGATATGGACGCGAGCACTAGCGCTGGGTGACGACGGGAGTTGCAGGGCCTCCTTCGTGATCTCGGCGACACCAGCTGTCGTCGGTTCCCGCAGCCTTTCCACTCTGTTTCGCGCACTCCTCTCCTTCGTGGATTCAAGATGCGTCGCTGCAGACGGCGCGGAACCTATCGCCTAGTTTCTTCCGTCTTCTCCCTTTGTCTTTTCTCTTCCGAGAACCGACCGAACCGCGTGTATAAGAATCGCTTTTTTACGCGGCTGGGACGCGCGTAGTTCCCTTATGATGGCACGAGACAAAACTAACTGAACTTGGCGTCTCTCCGCGCCGAATCTTCACTCCTTCGTATTTCGAAATTTTCGGTGCTATGTATAGAATACAATGTAAAAAGTTTCAGCTGCTGCTACGTACTGCCCAAAGAGATAAATTATTAATTAATTTCTGATTAGTTAACTAATTAATAAATAAATGTATTGACTAAATAACATAATTATTTAATTAATTCACACGACTCTTAAAAAGTGCTGATTTACTTATTACTGTAATCTAAATGAGTATCTATTGGGTGTACAAGTAAGATTCCAGCGTTTTCCTCAAAATGTGAGGTGTTATTATGAAAACATGGTTACATATTCTTTATTCAGAATATGATCCAGCAAAAGCAATTTATAAATTTCAGACCAAAACAATTTATCGTTTTTCAAGCCTAAGAACGTATTGAGCCAATTTTTGATTCCCTCTACTGAACTGAAGTGAATTTCTGTAAGAGCAGTCTAAATTGATCGAAACAAGTGGTAGTCAAATGATGCCAGACTGGAAGGAGTACTATTCGGGGGAGTGAATCGAGTTTGAGGAAGTCTCCTGTCATTACTGCTAAAAATCTGCTAAGTGAATCTGTACAGAATTATTCCAATAATGAGTACTTGGTACTTGGAATAAACATTTTCCGATTTTAGTACTAAAAGAAGAAGGGTTAAGCTCTATCATCAGGCACGTGGAGGATTCCTCATGAAGATACACAACAAATACTCAGGTAAATGCGAATGCATAATTTTGTGGAGTATTATAGCCATAAAGTTACGTTTACTGGTATCTATATACATAACGAACCTAGAGACATCCTAGAGGGGGTAACATGCTCATAGCGCCTTAAATCCTTTATGTCTGGCATACAAGGATTCAAGTAAAACTGAGTAATAACCTAAATGATCAAATAACCGTATTTTCGTAAGCATCGTTGTTAAACGCTTGGTCGTACAGTTTCTAAACAAGCGTAAACTATAAAGAATTATATTAATTAACGAAAGAAAACGATAAACCTAAGACACACTGTTTTTAAATAAAGGGTTATAAAATATGCAATTTAGTTACGTGAATTAGGAAGGAATATGCGTAGAGGGTACATGAAAAATTCAGAATATAATTGCAAATAAAGCCTTTAATTACGAAATAAGTTAACATCTCGCAGGCATAAAAAACCACAGTCACAAGTGGGGGAAAAGCCGTAAATGTGTTAACTCTTATTATTACAGATAATAAATAGATATAAACAATAATAGGTATAAACAATAGAGCAAGACTTATAAACATTAAATCGCAATGTCGCTATAAATACTTATCACTACAGGTACTATAATCTAGACTATAAAGAGGGTAGAATATGCCCGGTAAGCACTTACAATAAACTACAATATTTTGAATGGCCATTCATAAAAAGAGCGCAAAATCCTTACCAGCTGACGTGTGCCTACAAGGATCACAAGGATCGCAACGAAGATATACACACGAATACCGCAGGTCCGACGTCTCGGAGACGCCGCGATGTCGCAGATTGCCGATCGAAGGCAGTAAATGATGGCAACAGCCTGAGGCCCGAACGGATTCGATCAGCGCAGGAAATAGCCTGACAGCTACTTCCTTGAACCTGCGTCACTGATTGGTGGTGATACTAGCGGTGTCGCCACTGCAGCTAGGTACCAATTACCTAGGTCCTGAATAAAATGCGCACGTAACAAGTTACACTAACGAAATATCGCACTGTATAGACTGTTGAGGAGAGAAAAAGATCGTCCTAGCGGGACGACCTCTGAAGCGTTACTAATTTTCGGTGCATCTGTACATAAGCGCTAACCGAATTTATGAGCCGTTGCTCCAAAACCTTTCGCATCTCCGTTGGTTCAAGCACAAGGCCTACAACCTATACAAATGCAGGATATTGTCGCGATGTCCAATAGTACAAACGACTTAATTCTAAATTTCGTACGGTTCGCGCGGGCTCTTCATTTTTATACGCCTACTCCTTTTCCAGAGATTTTACGGGACCTTTCCTCTTACTTAGAAAAAGCCTTCAAAACTTGTCGGCCACGTGTATTTAATGGCGCGGTGCAATAAATGCCGCATTCATTTATGAGTGCACTCTCTCTCCCCTCTCTCACTCACGCGCGCTCTCTCACTCGTGCCCTTTCCAACACACGGAGCGCATATGTTGCGAACACACACATTTTGTCATATGAAATAATAGAAGCAGCGTTTCTCGCAAGGACGTTTATTTGGCTGGAAACTTATATTAATTTTGTTCGATAAAATATAGAAAACCGAAAAAAATGCTCAAATATAATACTGCAAAGTTCTTGTAGATGCGCAGCCTACAAATAAGACACATGAGGTATGAGATTTCTGCACGAGAAGAGAAGACATAGAACATTAAATATCTCACTACTATTTTATTTTACGTTCTTTTTCAATCGTATATGAATTATACTGTTTCTGATTTTATAGAATAATGTTTTCTATCTGTCTGTCTCTATGATAATGTCTGTAGTACTGATTTTCTTGATATATTATAAAATTTATACTGTCACAAGGTAAATTTTTATAATGATTATAATTGTAAAACTTAAAGCTGAGGATTATAGAGTTGTATAGCATTGCTTCTTTCCTAACAAAAACTATCAAACTTGCATATGATTTGATATACGATTCACTCCACCGAATAGTAATTCGTTCTAATAATACATCTAAAATACTCTGCAATTTCTCTTTATCCGTACATGACAGTTGGCGCGGTTTGAAACTAATTCGATTATAAGTTTTAAGTCTATTGAGAATTTCAAAGTTTCTATTATATGTCTAAAAAAATAGTTGGGCGAGTTTCATATGTTCATAGTATGAATTCCGCATCCCAAGTGAGGCAATCACCTGTTGTATCAGTAAGTAGCATCGCGTCTCTCTCTCTCTTTCTCTCTCTCTTTTGCATCCTCTTGCGCGCCTCCGGCGCAACGGTTTTCGGCTTGAGAGACATGCTACTCGTGTACGTTCAATCTTAGTCGTTTTCAATAAAGTGTTACATTTTTCATAATATTTACATAATAAAAAATGTAACACTTTATTGAAAACGACTAAGATTGAACGTACACGAGTAGCATGTCTCTCAAGCCGAAAACCGCTGCGCCGGAGGCGCGCAAGAGGATGGGAAAGAAAGAGAGAAAGAGAGAGAGGCGAGATGCTACTTACTGATACAACAGGTGATTGCCTCACTTGGGATGCGGAATTCATACTATGCTTAGAATACATGAAACTCGCCCAACTATTTTTTTTTTGGACATATAATAGAAACTTTGAAATTCACAATAGACTTAAAACTTATAATCGAATTAGTTTCAAACCGCGCCAACTGTCATATACGGATAAAGAGAAATTGCAGAGTATTATATATATATATATATATATATATATATATATATATATATATATAACAACGTAAGTTGTTACTTGTCGATATTGCTCTTGGAAATATGAATATATACTGTAATGAGTATATACTCATGCAAAATTAGCTCTGACATAACTGTTCAATTCTAAATTGGAGATTACGGTAACAAACACACCCCGCACTATTCCCGTATACAGGAACATAAGTATAATAGGCCACGTAACTTATATAGGAGAAGCTAGATGAAATTCTCTCTTGCTGGTGAAAGTGAATTTCAGATAAATGTTGTCCATCACCACAGTAGTGGCATATTTGACCTCTTATAAGATATCTGTTTATCCCCAAAAGATATTCAGGGGGCTTACGTGGGCTTTCATATTCTTGACGCTTTCTGGCGCAAATCGAACACTCGACTATTCGTAGAAAACGATATCTCTATCTTAATTTTCGCAGATACCTCTGTCAACAATTATCTTAGACAACCTGCTTGGCGATCACAATTCGGCGAGATACAAACTATGGAATTACATTCTGTGCGATAACTAGCCAAACCCATTTTAGCCGCCGCTCTCGGCATTAAGCTGGCATTTTGAATAATTCCATATTTAATAGTAAACATTGCAACATTTGTAATTCTTCATGGAAGTTTCTGTATTTTTCCTCCTTTCAGAAAGTTCCTGTCTGGGTTGTGTTGGGATCTGATCAGATTTATATTTTGCTTTATCTCCTGTTTCAGTGGAAATTTTTTTCGCCGCCAGGACTGTTCTCCTGGAATGATTCCTCGATGGAAACTCTACACACCGTTCTTATTGATCCGAGTCCGGGAAAACATTCTATGCATATTGATACATTCTTTTAATGTTCTCAGCCAGTCGAAAAAAGACCTCTGTCGGCTTATCTTCATTAGTAATGTTTTTTACAGATTATTGTAATGCACTGACTGGAGTTGCAATTGCTGCCGCTTTTCGCCTTTCTTTATTACGAGAGCTTGTATAGATCACTTCAAGTATTATGTTGAGTTATTCCAGCCTCAGCGACGCATAGAAAATCCGGTAGCAATACAGCGTCCGTTGGGCAACCTTAATTGTGTTCACTTTTATCCTAAAGTAATCACTTTCCTGATGGTGAACGAGGGTCAACGTAATAGTTTTATTAAGAAAAAACATAAAATATTAAAAGAAACAGTACTGCAGCACTTTATTAGGGGAAACTGGATTACTTCCGCTACTTGGTATTGTTTGCCAACGTTCAAGGAACAATATTTTAAACAAATGTGTTAACACTCTTTCATTTTATTATTATATTTACCGGATCCCTGCGTGGATCCTATAACCACTAGGCGCTGTATATGTAGGTGTCTCTCATCGTGTACCAAGCTTATATTGAGCCCGGTGAACAAACCTATGCTAGGTCAGCACACCAAAAATAAATCATCTTTCTCGGTCCGGTTTAACGCAGCGGAGCACACTAAAGTTTTTCAAGCTGACTGATTCCCTTCATACTCTGTTCAAGCCACTTCCCTCTTCAGAGCGCGTTGGCATAACGTTCACACAGACTTTTCGCATCCTTTCTATTCGCACCGCGAAAATAAAATAGCATTATTATATATTGGTATAATCTCACAATTATATTAAATTATTATATAAGAAAATTAATTTAACCTTTAGACTGCCGGCATTTTTGCCTTATAAATTGATATTTTTGATGTACAAAATTTATACATAAACACACCTCATATCTCTAGAGTAGCTGTGAAGGTCACAGGTGGCTCATATATGAGCTAGTGCGGCAGTCTAAAGGTTAAATAGTATAAACAATTTTCGAGAACTAATAATATATTAATGAATAAAAATTAAACAGAATAATCATAAAATATTTTGTACCGATTAGGAGAAGCTTTACAAATCACATAGCAAACTTGTACACACGATTCCACCTAATAAATTCACAAAGTAGCCTCATGCTCTCATATTTAAAGCAATGTAGTATTACTTATATAATAATAAATAAAATAATATAATAATAAGGTATTTCAAAGTTAATAATATCATTTTGGTAATATATAATATTTTTAAATATCAAAATAGATAGAAATTAGTTGTAGAATGTAAATACGAATCATTTGTGAATAAATTGTAATATTTTTATTATATATTATTAATATTAATTTTTTATTCAAATAAAATCTTTGGTTCACGTACTTTAGCAGATCTTTCCATGGTATAATCTAAACCAGAGTGCACAATATCTTTCTCAGAAGCACCAGAAATACGTTTTTGAAATGCTTCTGATGGAGTTACAGGTATACGTCCACCGACGCGTCCAAACCTACGTTCAAGAGATTCTTGAACCGATTCTGTAAATTAAAAAGGAAATAAATATACATATAATTAATCAAATACATTCAATTGAATGATTTTTTATGACGCGACTCTCAGTACTCATAGAAGATGAAAAAAATTTTAATTAATTGATTGGCAAAGACCGGTCTGTACTTTTAACAAAACCCACAAATGCTCATGCATGTTTTTTCCCCATAATACGAATATGAAGACCAATTAAAATGCATACATCAAGATCAAGAAACCTGAACAAAATATCTGATTTAGTTTACACCAATCGAACTTGAAAATCATCACTGTAGGACTTTTCTTCGGTTATCCTCGAATAAACGGTTTACGATAATGATAAAACTCCTTTTTTATCTGGTAAGACTTTGATCATTACCTTTTTCATTCGAAAGTAAACATCGTCATGCGCTAAAAAATCAACTGTCACACGACTATCAAAGCGTATTATTATTTGAAAAATTGTTGGTGAATTATATCAAGCTTTTTTATATCTTTAAAAACAATAACTGGTTTATCATAGCTTCTACATTTTATTTTTATATTGGATCGATATAAGAAACAAAGTGAACTATAGTTAAAAAAAATAAAAATTTATAGAATATGAAAAATTCAGGAAACAAAAAGTTAAAACTATATAGCAAATAAAATTAATTTGGCATTTCTGTTGTTCTTTTTTATCAAACTCTTTTTAGTAATTTTTCTTTAGATAAATGTAAAATTAAAATTTTTATACTATTGTATTTTAAATGATTTGTTTCATAGAAAATTACAGTGAATACAGTCAAAAGACTGCAGAGCGGATAAAATTTTTTAGTTTCGACAAAATTAATACATTAATTTTGATTCTTTTTTTAATTAAACTTCTAATTTCAAATCTAATTTATATCAAGTTTTTTTTTTATTGCAAAGAAATGAATAAAGTATTAAGAAACCGGGTTCTTTTCATGTATCTCGAAAAGTCAAAGTGATTGTCTCATAACTTGACTTTATATTTGAGTTCGGCAAAGAATTATTTGTATAAATTTATTCATCTTCTCAGAAGTACAAACTGTATTTTTATCTGTATGAAGAATTATAAATTATATAAAATTTACCGAGGAGGTGATAGTTGGATTCCCTTTCATATTTAAACGTTAGGCGTCCGTAAGAGACATGGTTGAGATCTTTGAGCCATTCAAAGAATGAAACAGTGACTCCTCCAGCATTAACATACAAGTCTGGAATTACCAGAACATTTTTTTCAAGTAGAATTTTGTCCGCCGCTGGAGTCGTAGGCCCATTAGCAGCTTCAGCAATGATTTTCGCCTATTAATACAAAAAAATAAGAGAAATAAAATAATTAGTAAAAATGTGTTTAAATATGCCAAAAGGTAGAAAATTTATGTGAGTGTAGGTACGTCAAATCTTCGCAATGAAACAAGCAATTATGCATAATACACTAAAGATGAAAGAATACATTTTCAGAAATATTAATACGACTAGCGTAAACAAACTCAAGGTCTGAATATAATTTAAGAAAAAGTATTGCGTAGAATAGAACATTATTTTTGAAGTTATATTTCTTAAAGTGCGCTATAGAGTGGGTGAGAAAGCGCGTAACAGGGCGTAAATTTTGTAGATATTTCATTTGAAGTGGGTTGAAATATCCCATCGGTAGTTTCATAGAAATTTTCCGTATAAAGTTAGTTATTCAACTAGCTCTATAGGAGAGTATTAAGTAGTAATAGCATTATCAAGTAAATTTGAAATCAAGAAACTGTTACAAAAGATAAGGAAATACAAAAATTCCATAAATTTATAAATAACGCAGAACATAAATACTGTATTGGAATCCAGTAAGTCAGTCTTATGAACATCATAGATACTTCTGATCATGAAAAACAAAAAATAGTTGTTCAGTGAGAATATGCGTATTTTCATGGTTTACAATTTCGGACGTTCGAGTCATCGAAGAATCAATATAAGTTCTAATACGACGGATAAGAACTGGACTTTTATGTCTTAGTTTTCTACCCGCAATCAATTTCGGTCACTGATATCTATAAGTACGGCATGCATCAAAGCTTACAGACGATCTTTCTCAGAGTTGTATTAAACGATTTCACCATCACTCTTTTCAATCATATCCGAATAATCCAGAAGTGATATTAGCATTAATCTATTCAACATTTTCTGATAGCAGAGCGTGGTTTCTCTCAAATATTTTTGATTATTCATGATAATAAAGTGAGTCTCTAAATATTTTCGGATTGCAGCAACATTCCAGTAGGTTCTCCGTTTCTGCGTATGAAGCATACGTTCAGAAGCCAACATTGAGTCCGAACAGGACTACGATTGGGCGGAAGTTCAGTTCACTACCAATCAGTTGCTTCAATTGTGTATTTCAAATTATATAATGATACAAAAATATATAATAATATAAATTATATAACAATCTATTATGTGGTCTATTATAATATAAATTGGATATAAGACCTAATCATAAAATCCAGTAGTTGTGTGCTGACTCGTTAGTCACTTATGTATTCAATAATATTTATTTATTTAGATATTTATAGTATTAACATCGTTGTTCGTCTATGTTCATTGTGCTTGTTAGCGTTGCAGCTATTTAATTTATAGTTCATTTGTTGTTAAGAATTCTGATAATATTGAGTTACTTTCAAGCTATTTAATATTGGTAATTTACTAATTTATGAAAAATTTTAACTAACATTATTATTAGTAATGCACATCCTATTAGTATTTATGTAATTCAAGTGGTTAGCTTCCTCTTATTATAACTACGTATCTCCTCAGATAACTATTCGATAGATGGTGTTAGGTTTGGAGGTTAGCTGTCAAGCATTAAGCTTCTGAGGCCTACGATGGCTCGATCGCTAGAGCGAAGGACTTGTAACTTAGTGATCCGAGTTCAAATCCCAGTCTGGGCCGATTGACACAAGCACCGCTGTAATAATTTACATGTGCTTTGTTTACAAACACATCGTAGACCTCCGTCGCTGATTAGCACCAATATTTGGAAGCATAAACAGAGCGACGTTAAATAACATAAAAAAAAAATGGTTGTACTATTTAAGAAATAGTATCTCTCGTAATTTTCTAATCTTCATATGTATTAATTATTATATTCAGTACGTGTTCGCACCAAGTTATTACAAATGTCAAAAAAGAAAATGAGTATATGTGTTATAATGACCAAGCTGGAAGAAAGGTTTTTCTGTTTATAATAATTACTAAAATTTATCCATAGAATGTTTTTAGTTTTCTTATTGTACAAATTGACTTGTCATATTTTATTAATCTATATCACGCGTTTTACTTTATTTGAAAAAGATAACATTGTTAAGTTTTTCATGTCCTCTTGATAAAATTTTATGTTTATGTTGATATTATTTATTTAATTTTATTTACTAGTTAATATTTATATCGTTTACCCTGCTTGTTTATTTTATATATTTATTTTTTTTATCTCTCCCCTCAGTGTGCAAGTTGCCTACAAATAGATGAGAGAAAAACATAGGATCCTCGCTTATAATGATCACCCCCAGCTTGATTTATTAATAAATTCTTAACAATTATTCAATAGTGCTGAACTGAATTTCAATAAATGCACATCTTTTCACCATTCATATGAGCTTTACAGATCTTGGAAATTGCCATTATATCCTACCTTTCTGCTCTTTTCAATTTTTCTGTACTTGTCAGCATATGGTGTATAGGTTACATAAACATCATTGTACTCTTATGAGTGCAATATGTATATAGAAATGAATAGAAGATATGTAAATAGAAATGAATAGAAACGTTAATGTATATTCAATAATATCAAACATATAAAATGAGTTTACATGCAAATAATATTATATATGGCTTATAAAATTTACTCTGGGGATTGTTTACCACTGTTTCGAAACAGAGGAAGCAATGCTGATTTCACTTTAACTATTATGAAAACAAAATCAATACTTAGCGTTATTTAGAAAAGGTAAATTACCATTCTGCTACTATTATTTATTATTTATTGTTTCACATAGGAAGTGTGAGAAAACAGGATAAATTCTTGCTCTGCATCAGCTACATTAATTATAGCTTAAGGTATAATAAAAGAATACTTATAATATTTTGTTTGTAAATTTTATTATATATACATATAATAAAATAATTTAATGAACGTATAATCTGTTTATATTTAAAATGTATTTACTCTATGGGGAAGACGTTATACAGGGATTTATTTAATTATTCATAACAATTGTAATTTTTATGGACAATGTGAGGGAGTTGAAACTAGCTGTCTGCTGCGGGCACTGCGACTATTTACTTGCTAATATGCTTTTTGCATTTCGGGAGATTTTACGGACGTTTTACTCGAGGGGAAAGAAAGTTTTTAAGCTCGTAGCATATACACATGCATTCGCTGCGGGCTATACGCTTTGGGCGTCATTTATCACCGCATAAATGCAGCTATCCTTACCTATCGATGAAGCATACGTGTGTGCGTATCTGGGTCTGTATGTGTGTATGCGTTCACCAGCATGCACACGCTGGGCTCGCCGGCTCCTGAAACGGGGAATGGGGGAACCGGACAGGGGGACACAGTGTGCAACAAATAACCGAGTATTCCATTATAATTAACATAGCATTTATTTACACACAGATGCGCACGTATTAAAATGGGGTGCTATGGCTAGCACGCCAATCACTCCTGGCAGGTTTCGCGGCGCAATATACGGAGGTACAAACACATTTATACGCGATCGTTCATCGGGAACGATAGGAGGGGAACACGGTACTCCGGACGGGAATACACACGAACGACGCGGACGCGCGCACTTTACAGCGACGGGGGGCCTAACTCTAGCCTACGTCTCTCTCGTTTTCTGAGAGAAGCTGAGCAGCGTCCTGTTTGCCACTCAGTCTTCTCTCTCTCTCTCTCTCTCTCTCTCTCTCTCTCTCTCGCTCGTGCGTTCGGCTGCTCGACGTCCTGAATGTACGGGATGCGGGCGCGTCTCACAAATGGGTCGCTGGATTTCGGGAGGCTAAGGCGAAAATCGTCTGGCCTTGGCGATGCTCATAGCCTCGAGAATGCCTGCTAAGCCGCACAATGTCCGGGGCTGGACCAACTAGGTGAGAGAAGCGTTGAAGGTTACGAAGATGGTTGCTCTACAGTTGAATGCGTTTCACCTATTCGACTGCCAGTGTGGGAAGCGTCTGATCTGTTTGAAGGCTAAGACCAGAAGAAGGGACGCGCTCCTTCCTTTTAAGTGCTTCCTCTTACTCCTTTCGCCGTGCGCGCACTCTCGCTGTTCGCGAGTACGAAATTCACGACCTACCGTGAACACTCGCGGTTTTGTACGAATACGTAACGCGCGACCACCAAATCAGCGGTTTAAAAAATATATATATATATATATAAAAAAATATATATATATATATATATATATATATATATAACGTTTCCTTTTTTTCCTCCGGATAGCTTACGCGGTAGCGCCAGGACTAATTTTAAAGGAAAGTAATTTTCGGTAAAATCGGGAGAAAGTCACGGAATTCAGTTATGTTTATATGAAGAAAATAACAATTAAATATGTTATTAGGAGTGTGAATAAGTCTTTCCCGTTTTTTGTAAGAGATGGCGCCACCAATACTGTGCGAGTATTCAATGGTTACATATGTCATAATCAAAGCTTATTCATATGTCAACAATTCCATACTAACACATTAGTTAAAATGTTTTCGCATCATAAATTTTTGATATCGTGAAAATGTCGAAATTTGAGCCGAGTCGACGTCATTTGCGGGAAGTTTCACTTTATTGGTTCAATTTGAAGAAATCTGCTGCCGAGACGCATCGATTGCTTCAGGAGGCTTATGGAGAAGGTTGTGTCGATGATTCAAGTGTTCGCGGATGGTTTCGACGCTTCAAAAGCGGTGATTTCGACGTGGAAGACAAGGAGCGTTCCGGGCGGCCGCAAATCTTTGAAGATCGAGAATTGGCGACTTTGCTTGATGAAGATTCTTGTCAAACGCAAGAAGAACTTGCTGAAGCATTGGGAGTTGACCGATCAACCATTTCCAAGCGTTTGAAAGCCATGGGAATGATCCAAAAGCAAGGAAATTGGGTGCCGTACGAACTGAAGCTGAGAGACGTCGAACGGCGTTTTTTCACTTGCGAACAGCTGCTTCAGCGACATAAAAGAAAGGGTTTTCTGCATCGTATCGTGACTGGCGATGAAAAGTGGATACGTTACGATAATCCGAAGCGAAGAAAATCATGGGGACTACCCGGCCATGCATCATCATCGACGGCCAAGCCAAATATTCATGGCGCCAAGCTCATGCTCTGTATATGGTGGGACCAGCTAGGTGTGGTTTACTATGAGCTTCTGAAACCGAATGAAAGGATCACAGGCGAGGTCTATCGACGACAATTGATGCGTTTGAGCCGCGCACTGCGAGAAAAACGGCCACAATACTCCGACAGGCACGACAAAGTTATTTTGCAACATGACAATGCTCGCCCACATGTTGCACCGCCGGTGAAAACATACTTAGAAACGCTCAAATGGGAAGTCCTGCCCCACCCGCCGTATAGTCCAGACGTTGCTCCGTCTGATTACCATCTCTTCAGATCGATGACGCATGACCTGGCTGACCAGCACTTCCATTCCTACGAGGAAGCCAAAAAATGGGTGGATGACTGGATAGAGGCCAAACCGGTCGAATTTTTTCGCAACGGGATTCGTATGTTGCCAGAAAGATGGCAAAAAGTTGTAGCTAGCGATGGCCAATACTTTCAATAATTCATTTGTAACCATTTTTTCACAATAAAGGCTCAAAATTTGAAAAAAAAACAAACGGGAAAGACTTATTCACATACCTGATATTATTTTTGGCCCTTCGATCTACAACAAGACAAGACAGATTTCTTATGTTAAATTTATATTATACCTTATTAAATTAACTGTAGTTCGCACACTTTTTATTCAAACGGCATTTTACATTTATACACACTTATTATACTAGTTTCGCGCACTATACATATGTATACTATTACTGGAGATAGAGAGAATTTTGAAACGATCGAAAACTGCTGGTCTTTGGCAGAGCACCCCGGAACTAGGATCACGACTCTTCAGGATTTTCGGTCGAAGGCACGATTATTAGAGCTTTGGAGACACGTCAGTTCTAGGGAAATTCTTTTCACTGGGTCGCCGAACAAACTGATTTTGGCGCGGACCCATTCACCCTTTTATACACGAAAAATTAATCCATCAGGTGTTTACAAGACCGTTCAACTAATTTTGCATTGAGCTGTCAAAAATAACAATATTAATTTTATAATATAAGTAATCGCATTACAATTACAATAATTATAATTCTATTTAGCGAGCTTATCCTTGAGTAGGCTAGTATTCCTATAATATAAATTATACTTATTATAATTTCGGCGCTGTTTTATAATAATAATTCTTAATTTAATTCTCTCGTATTCTAAATAATATTTAGTTATACAATAATAATTATAATTATTATAACAAAATATTATAGTAATAATAATTATGTAAATAATAACTTATCTCATATTTTCGTCCTTGGACGGAATATTATTTCTTTTGTATATGTTTCTGGTAAACGATGGGATTAATAGAAGGCGAGAAAAGGACGAATATAGCACGCGTAGTATCTCAAAACTTAACGCACTCATGATAGCTTAGATCAGACTTCGAATCGGTCGGAAAGCGTTTTTGCTATATACTTACTTGTCTTATAATTACTTTATATATTTGTTGAAATTTTCTCTTTGCAAATGACACAATTTTGTATTTTATGGTTATATTTTAATATGGATGGAATCGGTAGAAATTTCTACGACATTCCACACCGTTTAAGTACACTGACGCTTGACAGCAACTGTTACCTGCTACAGAAAATTGTACTTGCTCTCGTCTTATGTTCGAAAGATTCGACGACACCACTTCTTGTCAATGACACACATGTTGCTTAAATAGCCACGATTAGACTTGAAAACAAATGTGGATATGCGACAAGATGTCGATTACTACGTCGAAAAGTGACAATTTGATATTACGAGTTTGCAATGGTCTATTCACATATACTCTGTTTAATGCAACTCCTTCATACAATCGATACTCCTTATTTAATTTCTCATTTAATAAATTTATATTTAATTAAATTTATATAAATAATAATATATTTAATAAAATTTAAAAACCAAGTATGTGAGTAGGATGGTAAAGACATTGTCTTTATTTAACATGACGAAGTTTTTCAATTTACTTTGAAAAGGATTTGAAAACAGTATAATTATAGAGGGAAAAATGTTTATATTAAGATAAATGTTCGACATACCTGAATTTTTGCAGCGTTCTCGCTGGTAATGACCTTTTCAACAGCTGCAGGAATAAATATGTCACAAGGTTCAAACATTAAATTTTCGCCTTCGTATGGCTTCGCATGAGGAAACCCAACAATTGAGCCATTGTCAATACGATACTCTTCCAGAAGCTGTGAAATACGAAGAACAATAAAATAATACATACATATATTTCATATAAAATTATTAAAATAAGACAGTTTGTCTGTTCGACTATCTCAATAGATCTTTTTGAAGAAGTAACTGATGAATTACTGAATGTAATAACTCAAACTTAAAACTAATTAATTGCTTTTTAAATATTTATGAGTTTCTTTGCAGCTTCTTGGTTTAGCTCATCTCTTTTCTGTGGTTTCCAGATTAAGAAATTCAAATGTCAATACCATCATTTTCTTTCTATATAAAGATTGAAATCAAAACCTACCTAGCTTTATTTATTTAGACCTTATTCATTCAAAGTTTTGGGAAGTTACGACCTTACAATTCATGAACTCAATGACAATAAATTCCCAATGAAGCAAAAAAATGTGACTTTATATAGAAAAATACTTTATTTATTACAACTGATATATGTGCATATTTCCAAATCTAATTGACGATCACAATCTAGTCTGAAAATCCTTTTACCTTGGTGACAGAGATTATATTGAGCGGTATTTGAGCCGTTAGATTGCTACTCTCTCCCTCCCTCCCTCTCTCTCTCTCTCTCTCTCTCTCTCTCTCTCTCTCTCTCTCTCTCTCTCTCTCTCTCTCTCTCTCTCTCTCTCTCTCTCTCTCTCTCTCTCTCAATTGTTCATCATTTTAGAGACCATTAGAAAGGTTCGGAGAACAAAGATAAAAATAATAGGATATTATGATAAATGGGATTTGAGAATCTATTATTTCATTTCACGCCGAGTAGTTAATATCCTAATGAAGCGAGAGTAGTATAGTTGCTGTTAATATTGAGATTACTTCAATTCCATGACACGTATACTATTTTTGGCTTATGTCATAAAAATACCAAATTTATTATAATACATCTGAATGTAATATATGATTATTGTACAAAATGAGAATTTAATAGACATTTATTTTAAATCGAATTTGCATATTCCTTTATTTAATAGGATATTTTAATATGCTTTTGGTCTCATTTCTATCGGTACCAAGCTACATACAGTCAGTCAAGTAAGAGCAAGGTCGACTTTACTGACAGATAATGAAAGATTTCACTCTAATTTCTTCGCGAGCCGATAGAGGGAATTTTATCCTTGATGCATTAGCAAGAAAAATTCAGTTGTCGTTGATCTTTTGATGCCAGGCAATTATCGATACTCGTGGTGACTGGTCACATTGTTGGTCGATTGCATTATCGTTTGTAATGTGTACAATGTATATAAAAACATGAAAGTTTTCATCAAATAAATTTTTTTATAATTTAACACGATTACGCTCTTACTTAGCAGACTGTAAAAGACGATAAGAAATTAATGAGTTCATATTTGTTAACTTTTGTATCATTATTAATTATTTAGGATTATTTGATTGCCGTTTAAATTGAGAAATGAAATATTTTATATCAACAAAAATGAAATAGATGTAAAAAATACTACTTGTTATATGTATAGATATAAGAAAGAATTGAAAACAAAACTTAAAGATAAGTAATGTACAATAATCTAAAATCTTTGCATTAATATTGTAAAAACGATTTAGTTTGATGTATACATATTACAAATATTGTATTTTGTTTTTTTTTGTTCCAAATAATTGGTGAAGTATACTGCTCTCTCTGTCGCTCGGTCTCTCTCTCTCTTTCTCTCTATGTCCTCCTCTATTCTCCTCGCATCTTCATACACTATAGACCTGCCGTCTGTGTATTTGATGCCGAGAAGTAAGACCCCTGGGAGGAGGGGGCCGACGGAGAACGAGATAGGTTCTCGAATAAACACCTACATTCCCGTTCCTCTGTAGGCACCGCGAGCGCTGTAGACGTGCCCTCCGCGTTGGGAAAGTAGGAGTACGCACGAAAGAGAGCAGAAAAAACCCTCGTATGAGAGGAGTTGTATCTACCTCTCTTCTCCAACTTCTTGGATGTATTGTAGGCAGGCCGCCAGCATATGCAAAAATGGATGGTAAGCAGCCACGGAGGTGGAGAGTGTGAAAAGGAAGAGACCTCGTGTAATATCGAACACGCGGAAAAAATGCGATGATTAACGTGCGAGAGAGCTGAAAATAGGCAGGACAATGCGGTGCCCCTACCTCTGCTTCTGGAGTTTCCCGCGCAGCGTTTCTGAGGGAAGTTAGGATTTCGAACAGAAACATTGAAAAAAGCTCGTCAGGGTGCGCGCACGCGGTTTTTCCACGCTAATGTAAACTTATCCCATGCGGCTTCTTGGTGAAGATTATTGACCGCGCGTAGAGATTCACTTCGGACGTATAAAAGCGGAGAGGGGCCGCATTTAAGAGCCATTTTTCATTTTTTTTCTCTTGATTTTTACTTAAAGGGAACAGCAGAAAAAACTGCAATATTAGTAGTACATATTGATTTAAAACATATTAAGACAGTTTTTTCGATTTTTGGATTCTCAGCTTTCCGTTTTCATATCCACCCGAAACATTACTGCACAAGTTATTACTCTTAGTATGGAGTAAATAAAATATTGAATAAATCAATGTTTAAAGTAAGTAAGAACAAATATCTTTTATATATATATATATATATATATATATATATATATATATATATATACATCACCATACTAATTGATAAAGACAAAATGTGGTTTTGTTTGTACATGGTCAACAAAAAAAACTACTGAATCCATTGATCTGTAATTTCGAATATATATTCTATATTATCTTCAATATGAGATAAACTATACTTTGTATTGAAATTAATCTTACTTTAATAATAAAATTTTACATACGTACATTATAAGTGACGTATTATAATTTTTTTGGGATAATAAAACGAGTTCGGCGCCGACTGTAGTCGTGCGAGTAGTAATTTAAAGTAATGTAGTAAGGTGCATGTATGCTGTTAACGCTCTTAGCAATCAGTTCCATCAGCGGACAATAAGTGTCGACTTGAATTTTGTCGTTTAGATTGTTCGACTGGAATTGACGGAAATTCTAAAAGTATTAATATTAGAAACACATCTTTTTTAAAAAAAATTTCTTGCGAATGTAAGAAAATAGAATACTTTGTTTCAGATGACTTCATTTGGAGCCTAAAAAATTGTAGAAGATAACTTTATGTCTACATTTCAAATTCAATGGCAATTATACCATCGCATACGAAGTTTATTTCCTGCTTCTAGTGAAAAAACAATTTTTTTATATAGGAGACTGATCCAATTTCTGTACGAAATAATATTGTTCTGAATTTGAATGTTGAGTTGATAGAAGTATTACAAGACTGTTTATTACAAAATAATAACTTAATAAAAAATTGAAATATAATATAGAAACAAAAGCAACGTAGATGATTCAAAATTAATAATTTATGCCGAACGTATATCTGTTAATCGACACAGCAGTCGATATAATGCTCCAACAAAAATGATGTAACTGTTATTATACTGGACTATTGCTGGGAATTGCTTAAAGTAAAAATCACACAATTTGTATTTAAATATAGAAATTTTAATAAGACAAGTATTATAAAATGACAATAGACTCAATGTACAGACGAGATACGAATGAATTCTGACACTCAGGCAGCGCCTTATATCTACTCGCCGTCGCCCATATGGCGGGTCAAATTTCGGGCGATAAGCCCCATTCGTCGATCGCAGGCAAATCACTTCGCGCAGCCGGACGGTCGGAGAACCCGAGGTGGTAATCTGACACCGTCCATACTTCTTTCAAAATTCTCGAAATTTTCTTATAGATAAAATACAGTCACCTTATTTGTGAATCTGTAGGACAGCTGTTGTAAAGAAAATTTTCGAATTTCCCATCACAGCACGGATCAATTGCTTTTATGGAAGCATAACCAGTCAAACCTCTTTCGTAAAATCTCAAGATTTTCCTCCGGCTAATATTTGATTACCTTAGTTATAAATCATATAAAAGTTAGTTTTCAGGAAATTCTTCGATTTTACCCATCATGGTACGGATCAAACGTATACCTTAGTTGTATACAATTTCGCGGCCTTTAACGAAGGTTTGCTCGCGATCTTGACTTCAGTAATTTCGCTAAGCATTATTCAATATCTCGTATATACTTACATCTCATTTATAAACAGTTTTTATAATTAGTGCGGCGCCGTTTTGTCCGAGGAGATCACATAACATTTCTTACTCATATATGCTTCCGCTAAAATCACATAACATTTCTACTCATATATCTACTCCATATATTCTTATAAATCATATAATATTATAATAATATTATATCAATCTTTTATTTACATTATTTTCAATCTTAAAACTAAACATTCCTCGCAATATAATTTATAACTATATTTAGTTACAAAAGAAATACTAAATCTATATATATATATATATATATATATTATATATATATATATATATATATATATATATATATATAATGGCAACGGGATATTATAAAAATTTCTTAAAAACTATCACGCATTATTTTAATATGTATCAGATTAAATAATTCCAACAATCAAATCATATATTAATTTCATCTTTATACTTCTATTTTCTTAAACTATAAACATATAAGACTATCAGCTATAAAGAAAATATCTTATTTTAAATTTTAATTCAAACAATATAGAGACGTTATACGTGAATCTAATGACTATATAATAACAACTAGAATTTTAATCGATAAATAAATACTTTAATTCTAAAAATGATAAAAGATGGAGACTTACTTTTAGAGTTAATAATTCTTAAATCTATTTTCGATTCCGTTCGTAACAGTTATACTGACTGATGATAATATAGAATTTAGTGATATTGTTGGGCATTACCGGCACGGACTAGTTTAGAAAGTTTCGGAATCACACCGTTTTCATTATGCTTTACAAAATTCCTTTATATTATCTCGAGGCGAAAACAGTTACTGTATAAATATTTTTCGAAATGATAATGCATAGTGAAAAGTTTCAGTTACAGAATTTTATGCTTCGAGATTTATGGTAAGGCTTAACAAAGTAACTTCTTGCATCATTACAATTTCTTATTAAATCAATCTTACATTGATACAGTGGCTAAAATGATATATGAAAGATTGGCTTGTATTGTATTGCATCAGTAATTGCGAGCAGATAATTGTATACATCTTTTAGATACTGAGGAGCAAGATGCTAAAGTTAAGCCGACGAGTGTAAGCCAACGAGTAATACTTCCTTTGTCTGTACTGAATCTCCACCTCATATGAAGGAGATAAATATGATTGCCCAGATTTATTTATAACTTTTATGTGCAACCTTAAATTGCTAGAAATAAAACTATGTGGAACTTTGTGGAATGCACAAAGCTAATTCCACGCACCAAGCCGCACTAAGCAAAACGTTATACAGTGTCACAGTTTACACGAACGATTCCTCTTCGCACCGAGCTTATTTCTATTCTGTTATTCGCTTACTTGTGTCACTTATGGACGAGCCCCCATATGTGGGATTGGTAGTGAGGTTGAATATTCGTGACAGCGAAGTAAACAATAATATAAACGAAAATGTATTTATTAAAAGGAGAAAGTATAAACTATTTGACACAATGGAAGCATACACGTGCACAATGTAGAGGCCCCAACACAACTGACTCTCCTTCGTACGCTTCCTTACTTCATCACCTCGTATTTCCTAACTCCCGTTAAACGCATATACATGCTTACATAGTCCTGTCCGAACTTGTCGCGCGCATGATCTAACTCGTGCGGCTTCGTTGGGACTTCTCACGCACGTTCTTACACTAGGCACTGTCAATATTCATGCTCTCTCTCTCTCTCTCTCTCTCTCTCTCTCTCTCTCTCTCTCTCTCTACCCCACAATACTATTCATTCAAATCAAAGTAAATACTTTTATTTGTATCTCTTATTACATAATGTCAAAGGTTCTACCTCACTTAATTACTTAAAAATTGTTGATGGTGTTCTACAACAGTTATTTCCAGCTGTCTGCTTTATGGTTGGCTTAGTAGAAAACGATAGTCATTGGAAGAACACGTGTCTGATTCAATGATACCAACAGATTTGCCTTTTTAATTTAAAGGATATCTACAAGTTCCAATAAAACATTCTTTGTTTGACTTGCTGATATTTAGCGCCAGTTAGTGAGCCAGCATATTGCCAAGGGTTTTGTACGGGTCACACGGGATCAATGCAATTTATGTATTATACTTATGTATATTAATTTTAATATATTTTAATAAACTTTAATATTAATTTATTTAGTAATATTTTAATCTTAGGATCACGAATCGTCATAGGAATTCAGTAAAAATTTAATGTATTTGATTTTACGTGAAAAAACCATTTTCAGTAGGAAATACAAATGCTACCTGCCTCAACCGTAAAAATTATGTGTAGTTATTTCACAAATTCCGACCCACTTCCACCATCCCATCGTTCCTCGCCCCCTACGTCTTCGCTTTACCACACTGAAGATGCATTCTGCATCGCTCTTACCTGTCTATCTTACTCTCGTCTTATGACCGTACCACAGCAGTTGGTGCGTGCCCATCTCTTCTCTAATGTACGCTATCTAGTCATTTTACTACAGCTTGCTATTCATTCTGGCCCTAAACGGATCCTGTTCATGATTCTACCGCATGGAATATTGGATATAGCTAGCAATGTCACGCAATCAGTTCCGCTTATTTCTCTCGTAATCTTTACGAATTGGGCTACAATTTCTACGTCATTTCTCATTACAAAATATAATTTATACATCGCTATCACACGATACTTTGAGCTTGAATCTTGAATGATTTTATAATCAATACTTTTACGTAATTTGATCTGATAATTTTTTAAAATGCGTACTACTTTCGGCGATTTTGTCTATTAATCTGAATGTTTACTGACAATTTTGATAAAAAATTCACAACTTAATAATTTTATTATTTTCATTTACTTCAATTAAAACTTAATCGTAATATTATTGTGTATAGAAAAATCCTTAAAGATATATTAGACACAATATAAATATTAAAATTGCGCCAGTATTATTTATTGAAATTTCCCACAAATTATATTTAATTAATAGACTGAATTTCTTTGGGTTCTACCATGTAAAATATAATAACTTTTTTAATTCCCGAATATGTAATAAAATGGGCAGAAATATGTATTTAACATTGTTATTTCTTATGGTAATAAATATAAATTTATGCTGACTAAGAAGTTGAATTCGTTAAAAAGTAATATCCATGTTTTATGTTCATGATTTTAAAGCCGTTGATAGGCTCATTGTAATTATTTGTCACATATAATAGTCAAAATTAGAACTATTATTTAAACTTTCTTCAGTCTAAATATGTTTTATTTATAAGTTGATTTTTATTTTACAACACCATACCTTAGGATCAATACCATCCGGGTTGTAGATAGAACCATCATGCTCGATAACACCAATACAGGTTGCTCCTGCCCGATGTAAATAACGCATAGTATGTAATCCAACATTACCAAAACCCTGGATAATGAAAGTTTTACCACCCCATCCAGGCGTAGTACCTATTTTGAACAAATATTAAAGTTCAATATGACAAATTTAATATATACATTAATAAAATCGTGAAAAATGTATTTTACTTTTACATTAAAAATGTACTATACATATAACAATATTACATTCGTATTCTAGTACAAAAAGTAGAAATTTTTTATCAAGTAACATAATTGAGCCTTCCCAAAATTATATAACGTCTATTGTAGATGATTTTAACATATTTTCCTTCATCAATGTAATCTACATAATTTTTTTACAATTTATTTAATTAGCTATAATAAATCAGCAGTAGCTGTAGATATTCTTAGTATACAATATACACTATTAGAGATATACTATTTTTTTAGGGAAATTATATAGGCCCTTGTTTCAAGAAAATGTAAAGAATAAGTTTGTACTTAAAATACTCTTTAAAATAATAGACATCTTGACGTTTCTTAAGACACGTAAATATAGTACAACGGGCATCATTCTATTTCATTAGGTTTCCACTCTTGAGTCTGAGAGTTAGTCTACAAAATAATACAACCAACGCAAAAACTATGACAAAGCCTCGTGACATAGGTAAGATTATTCGCAAATGGAGTATATCCTTTAAAGGTATTGGAACAGGAACTATAGAAATATTCTTAAACCGATTTGAGGAGCTGTGAGAAATGTGGAACCTGACAGACGAATAACTCTTTTGGTCGTTGCCAAATTTGTTCAAAGGCTTAGCCTGTTATGGGGGTCTGAACCGCTTGAGCTGTGTACAGTTTGTTGTCAATTGAAGCCCGTAGATTTATGTTTTTACAGGATGATAAACCAGGACCAATAGCAACGGCGATATGAGGTCATTGACGATACACGTGGAAAGGATGGAATGATCTGAAGCCTTAAAGTGCTCAATCGGATATTAAAGCGGCTATCTTAAAAGCCTGAAAAGAAAGACTCGTATTAAGATATGAAACACCAGAGGTTTTCCTGTGAAATAATAATACGATGTATAAGAACAAAACTATTGCTGAATACATCCATCATGCAAAGATTCGCCATTCGTTCACTCCGAGATATCATCCATAGACTAATCCAGAGGAACGAGTTAATCTCACATTACAAACCCAGATTATAGCATTTGTAGGTGAAAACTACAAGTCTTGAAACGACAAGTTATTAGAATTAAGCTTCTCTCTTAATACAACACCATATTCTTAAACTGATTGTACTTCAGTCATACTCAATTTTGGGCAGCAGTTGAATACAACAAGTAAGCCTCGCCATAAGCACGATCATGCTATGATCGAAAATATTGAGAATGAACATCACGGTGTCTGATTAATTAAAGTGACACAATTAAAAGAGTTGAAAGAGACAGTCAATATATATGTATATATATATATATATATATATATATATATATATATATATATCAGTATAAATACGATTCTAGTGAATAATTCTTTAGTCCGTCAGCATTATTGAGACTCGTGTAATATATTGTTGCATAAGCATGGTTGTGTTTATTTCAACAAGTAAAGGAGAGAAATGAAAAGGTATAGTAGTTAAGGAAAAAATGTGCAAACCGAATTTTTCATTTACTTTCATCTGAAGAGAGGACCCGCATAATTCATCCGTGAGCTACAAATGTAGATTCTGACCAGTTATATGTTAATTAACTAGCTACAGTGATTCCGTTAAAATTCATACGAGTATGATAAATATACATACTTGCACGTGTGAGCGTTGATCCCCGTTAGGTTCGCGCAATCGAATCTAGTAATCGAAATGAGGTAATACACAGAGAGCGTATACTCTCTCGTGATGGCGCGTCATCTAGTGGCAAAAAGTTAAACAAATGAAACTAGGCCAAATACAATCTACTTATATGTCTATATGATTAAAATCGAATTAAATTAGAACATCATTACATTAAAACCTCGTCTTGATTATAAGAAAGTATGGTATAATTAGTTCCAATTTTCACTAGTGGGTGCACACATAGAATGCAACATTTTTTTATTTCTTCTTTCTTAATTTTTAACAATATTTATTAAATATCAGGTATATGAATAAGTCTTTCCCGTTTTTTTTCAAATTTTGAGTCTTTATTGTGAAAAAATGGTTACAAATGAATTATTGAAAGTATTGGCCATCGCTAGCTACAACTTTTTGCCATCTTTCTGGCAACATACGAATCCCGTTGCGAAAAAATTCGACCGGTTTGGCCTCTATCCAGTCATCCACCCATTTTTTGGCTTCCTCGTAGGAATGGAAGTGCTGGTCAGCCAGGCTATGCGTCATCGATCTGAAGAGATGGTAATCAGACGGAGCAACGTCTGGACTATACGGCGGGTGGGGCAGGACTTCCCATTTGAGCGTTTCTAAGTATGTTTTCACCGGCGGTGCAACATGTGGGCGAGCATTGTCATGTTGCAAAATAACTTTGTCGTGCCTGTCGGAGTATTGTGGCCGTTTTTCTCGCAGTGCGCGGCTCAAACGCATCAATTGTCGTCGATAGACCTCGCCTGTGATCCTTTCATTCGGTTTCAGAAGCTCATAGTAAACCACACCTAGCTGGTCCCACCATATACAGAGCATGAGCTTGGCGCCATGAATATTTGGCTTGGCCGTCGATGATGATGCATGGCCGGGTAGTCCCCATGATTTTCTTCGCTTCGGATTATCGTAACGTATCCACTTTTCATCGCCAGTCACGATACGATGCAGAAAACCCTTTCTTTTATGTCGCTGAAGCAGCTGTTCGCAAGTGAAAAAACGCCGTTCGACGTCTCTCAGCTTCAGTTCGTACGGCACCCAATTTCCTTGCTTTTGGATCATTCCCATGGCTTTCAAACGCTTGGAAATGGTTGATCGGTCAACTCCCAATGCTTCAGCAAGTTCTTCTTGCGTTTGACAAGAATCTTCATCAAGCAAAGTCGCCAATTCTCGATCTTCAAAGATTTGCGGCCGCCCGGAACGCTCCTTGTCTTCCACGTCGAAATCACCGCTTTTGAAGCGTCGAAACCATCCGCGAACACTTGAATCATCGACACAACCTTCTCCATAAGCCTCCTGAAGCAATCGATGCGTCTCGGCAGCAGATTTCTTCAAATTGAACCAATAAAGTGAAACTTCCCGCAAATGACGTCGACTCGGCTCAAATTTCGACATTTTCACGATATCAAAAATTTATGATGCGAAAAAATTTTAACTAATGTGTTAGTATGGAATTGTTGACATATGAATAAGCTTTGATTATGACATATGTAACCATTGAATACTCGCACAGTATTGGTGGCGCCATCTCTTACAAAAAACGGGAAAGACTTATTCACACTCCTAATAATTTATTCTAATATTTTCGTAACATTTATTTCACAAAAATAACATTCTTTTAGCAATCTTTTATTAACTTTTCTCCTAGCGATGTTTAACCCTGCTGCTTCCGTGATATTCGTGGCAATTAAACAATATTGTTTGTTATTAATATTTATTTAATATTTCTTAACATGCTCTCTCTGTTTTCAAACTTACCGATATATTTTCGTACATTAATTCAGTAAGTATATATGTTCGTCGAGTTGATTTTCGATTTCGCACTATAATTTTCTATTTTCGTTCATTTTCGTGCGATAATTTTCCGCTGTTGTTTTTCGTGTTTAAATATTATGTATTATTCGTTAATATAATGTGTTGGTGTATTATTGAATGTTTTGTGTCGTGTATTAATTGATATAATTTTCGCATGATGGTATATATTAGGTCGTCGCAAAATAATTTTTATGAACAAAGATATGATTGTCCAATGGGATCACCTTATTGTTCAATCGGATCAGTCATTGCTAATTTGGTAATGGAAAAATTAGAAAATATTGCATTAAACGAGTTATATTTTGAACCAATTATCTATAAAAGATATGTTGAAGACATCTTTTTAATTATACCAGACAGGTGTGTAGAAGAAACGGTGGATATTTTTAATTCCATTTATGATAGAATTAAATATATAAAAGAAATAGAATTAAATAATAAATTATGTTTTTTAGACGTCAATGTTATTAGAATTAGTAATAACAGAGTTAGACTAAATTGGTATAGAAAACCTACATGGTCAGGTAGGTTATTAAATTTTAACCTACGTTAACTTACTTAAGTGCTGTCACCAAATACTTTTATTTGAAGGGGTTAACGCCGAAGGAAATTAAAGAAGAGATGGACTCAACACTGGGGACATCCTCCCCATCATATTCAATGGTGAAACAGTGGGTCTCCGAATTTAAAAAGGGTCGTGTGAGCATCTCTGGTGAACCTCGCTCAGAACGCCCCATTGAGGTCACAACTCCAGATATGATCGAAAAAATCCATCAAATAGTGCTGAAAGAGCGCAGATTAAAAGTGTGTAAGATAGCTGAGACCTGTAAGATGTCATATGAACATGTACAAAATATTTTGCACCAACATTTGTATATGGAAAAGCTCTGTGCAAAATGGGTGCCGCGTTTTCTAACAGTCGACCAAAAATTGATTCGAAAGAACATTTCTACCGCCAATTTAGCGTTGTATAAGCGTAATCCAAGCGAATTTTTACGTCGTTTCGTAACCGTTGACGAAACTTTTGTACCACTACACTCCTGAAACCAAACAATAGTCTAAACAGTGGATTGGACCAGGGGAACCAACTCCAAAGAAGGCAAAAACAATTTTTTCGGCGCACAAGGTTTTGACTACTGTTTTTTGGGATGCATGAGGTATTATATACATTGATTACCTTGAAAAGAGTAAAACTATCAATGGTCCACACTACGCAGACTTATTGCAACGTTTGAGCCACGACTATCGTACCAGCGCACACGTCAATCGTTGCAATGGCTAAAACCAACGATCTGAAGTTGGAGTTGATGCCGCACCCTCCCTACTCTCCAGACTAAACCCCGAGTGACTATTATCTGTTTCCTAACCTCAAAAAATGGCTTGGCGGTAAGAGATTTGCGGGCAATGAAGAAGTAATCGAAGCTGTAAATGGGTATTTTGAAGAACTTGATGAATCAGTCTATAGTGATGGCATTACTAGACTAGAACACCGCTATGAGAAATGTATCAGCCTTGGAGGAGATTATGTTGAGAAATAAAAAAAAATTCTTACAAACGTTATTTGTCTTGGTCAGGCCGGAAACTTATGAATCCACCCTCGTATATATAGTTGCATGCTGGGGTTTTCATTTTAGTTCCTGAGGATAAACTGTAACGGTTCTAAGCGTCGGACGCCAAAACAGAATTTAAATTTAAGGTGTTAGGGGCAGTCAGGTTGTCCTTTGATAACATAGAATATAGTTTATTATTTTAATTTAATTTTATTATTGTTTTATTTTTATTATTTTCAACTAAAATTAGTTTCATCTGGCAAATTGCACTTCTTTTTTTGTTTCTGATGTAATTTATCATAAAAAAGTAGAATTTCATTTTTTGGAATTTCGTTGTATTTTTCAAAGGCATCAGCTTCTGGTTCTATAACATGCTTATGTATTTCATCGTATGAGCCATAGAAAAGCAAAATAAGGGTAAATTTTGCAGAAGAAGGATTACTTTGATTGTATATACAAATAACCGTAGTTATGTGATTATTAATAACATCGTTCGGATTTTGGTTCACTAAAATACTTAATTTTTCTCTCAGAGTTTTTTTTAATGTTATTTAACGTCGCCCTAGTTATGCTTCTAAATATCGGTGCTAATCAGCGACGGAGGTCTACGATGTGTTTGTAAAGAAAGCACGTGTAAATTATTATAGCGGTACCTGTGTCAATCGGCCGAGTCCGGGATTCGAACTCGGATCACCAAGTTACTAGTCCGTCGCTCTAGAGATCGAGCCATCGTAGGCCCCTTTCTTTTAGGGTTGAATTTAATGTTTAAATTGGTCCATTCAATGTCTGTCGATTGACAGTAGTTTGACAGTATTCAATATGGTAGATTTGACCAAATTCTCTCAAATGGGCCGTGTTAAATCCATTTCCGTAATCTTTAGTAATTTTGTCGGAGAACCAGTAGTGTGATGCGAAATGCATTAATTTATTCAATATGGTAGTTGCATTTACATTGGGTAAATGATAAGCCTGAGCATATGTTGAAAACATACGAAACATTTTTCAAAAAATTTTGTTTATTCGTTTGAAAGATTTTTATATGTATATGCTGAAATAGTCTGTGAGCAATAATCGAGCCATAAGTTTCTGTCTCATAGTGTCTCCTTTCATATTCGTGTTCTAAACACACTTTTCATTGATTTATATAATTGTGTATAATCCTATCCATGTTTAATATTATATATAGAATTTCTTCTTAAAATGTACCGATTGTTCTTGTATTCGGTTGAACTTTTTGTCATGATAGCCTTCCAGTTTTTTCACAATATTATTACAAGATATTAGAGGTGTGTAAATCTTTATTTTAAACAACTTTAAATTTTGATTAAAATGTTCTCTCATTATTCTGTGAATAACAATTTCGACTTACTTATTTTCAAAGTAAATACCATGCTGTTTATTTGTTTTGATATATTTTCAGTCAGAAATTGTAGTAGCTGTGCTTGAGCATCTTTGTAATTTGATTTATTTTTACTATATATTGTATTTTTTATTTGTTCTTCGTTTCTTTCTCGTCGAAAACTCTTCGAGAGTAAATTATTACGCTATAAATATATATATATATATATATATATATATATATATATATATATATTTCTCGCCGTTAGCGGTAGTAAATAGATTGGGTTCGCGTCTACAATATGCACTCTATCGATATTGAATTGATAGTAAATCTGCATTTTTTCGCAGAGTATTGATTTCAATTTTCCTTCAGGTATCGACAAATTATTTACATTATCTACATTATTTACATTTCGACAACATTACTACATTATCTCGGACTTTTTTGTATCTTATTTCGAAGTCGTATTTCTCCAATTTTATCTTTCATTTTATTAACCTTCAATTTGGTATTTTTAGTGAACCAAGCCAGATCAAAGGTTTATCATCTACATGAATGATTCAACATAATTCATTTTTTACAAATCGACTTTCTCATCTTTATTAAGAATTTTGATGAGTAGCTTTGAAATTTTTGCATAATCTTTGATAAATTTTTGATAATAACCTGTAAGTCCAAAAAATGATTTTACCTCTTTCTGTGTTTTTGGACTTATAAAGTATTTTATTATAAATTTAATTTTTTCAGGGTTTGACTTAATTCTTTTCGAAGTTATAATATGACCTAAAAATGACATTGCTATTTTAAAGAATTCGCTTTTGTCCGGTTGAATTTTAAATCATATTCTTTTAGTTCGTCGAAAATCAGTTTTAAATGCTATGTTCTTATAGTAATTTAGAAAATACGACAATGTCGTCCATATAAACAAAACAAAATTTGTGTAAATATTTAGCATATGAACGTCGTCGTAATGTCCGTTTTCGACAGTGAAAACTGTTTTTCTATTGAATCAATTATTAAGCCTTATTGATGAAAATCTTGTACTAAATCTAATGGAGTGAAATATGTACATTTACATTAATTCTCTAAAAAAAATTTCCATTGTCGGTATGTGAAGATAATTATTTTTAATGATTTTATCAATGAATTTTGGATAGATTATAACTATCCTCAATTTCTTCTTTTCACTTGCGCTTTTTTTTCGGAACAATCCCAACGGGTGATGTATAAAGTGACTTGCTCTGTCTTATTCTTTCCGCGTGTTAATAGCTGTCATATTTGCTCCTGTATTGCTTCTTTTCAATGATAGGGGTATTTAAAGTTTTTACAATATATGAATTCCTTGTCTCTTCTTCTGATGGTGTAAGTCACTGCTGTGATTGCCGATAGCTTCTCGTTTTCACTATAGAAACCATCTTTATATAGCCAACTTTCGAAAAAAGGAGCGCTTCGGAGATTTGATACATCAGCGTCTTGGTGTTACTCATATAACTCGTAAAGGAGTCCCTCCCTACTTCTTACTGCTCGTGATTGTTGGCTATGATCTTTCCGCCAGCATCGATTCTGAACTGATATAATTCCCAGGGACACGTATAGTATCGAGAGTGACGACGGCTACCTGCCAGCAATGCGAACGATGTACTGGTAGTATTTTATGAAGCACAGGGAATCCTTTACATAAACGCGTGTGAGGGATTCCTTAGATCTCTAATCCACGACTAATTCGTGAACAGTAATATTATCAATCAAGTGAGAAGCATATACCGAATAAATTTTCTCTATTACGTCGATAAAATTCCTATAAATTGAATAAATTTTATAAGATAATATATAAGTTAAAATTATTATGTACTTATTGAAATTCTGTAGATTTCAATAATAAACTGTTAATATTCAGAATTATGTAACGAAGATGCTTCGAGAAATATTATTTTTGCAACGATTAATAATTCGCTACCTCGTGATTGAAAATCCGGTTTTATATCAACTCTATATAACACATAAGTTAACACAGAAAATATGATTTTGTTTTTCAAAATTCGTCAAGATTTGAGCGCCGTTCCAGCAATTCAAAACCATTTTTATGAAATTATTTATCTTTTACTTTAAAATAGGTCTTAATTCGACTAATTATTCAAGCAAAGTTCTTTACCAGCAAGTATTTTTTATATCTGTGAACAACTACTAGTTATAGGAAGCCAAATTTAGAGGATATTGTGGATGCGGAAGCTATCCTTAGCGTTATTTATATCATTTTTTCATGACTTTCATTGGTTTGTGTTATAATGTAACGTCTTCATAAAAGAAAATATTTTTCTTTACCACATGTGACCATTTTTTAATTACTACTTTATCAATTAATTGAATATCGTTTTGAATTGGAAAAGAAGTGAAGAATGTATATTTCATCCATTCTTGCACATGAAAAATAAATTCCTGATGGATAATTTTAAGCGTGGCGGATCGCTTCTAAGAATGACCAACACGTAGTTATTTTTGATAAATAGTAAGCACTCACTTTGATTAGTCATTTCTCATTGACAAATGCTCACAAAATGAAGCCAACACGTTCTTAACATTTTTGCAATGCCAGCTATCGAAAACCACATCATTTTTGATTCTTTAAAACATTTTCGAGCATGTATTAATGTCGTGTAATGTTACCACCGGATTTGAACGTCCAATGTACTCTACATCATTGGTGTCTGTATAATCAAATTCGGAAATTGTACTTATGTACTTTTGTAAACTAAACTAACAAATATTTTCATCGGTCTTACAATCGTATACATTTTTTATTATTTAAAAATACATATATTTGTAATATAAATATTTTATTCGGGTTCATAATATAAAGTGAAAAAAATTAGGGATGGGGCATATATAATTCTGTTTTTAGTATTTTGATTCACTAATCCCTGAAGATAAAAACCTCAATAATGACTAGGTAATGATGATGGTGACAGCCCAATTGTCTTTGACTAGCAGTAATATTTAGACTAATTTTTATTTATATTTCAAATTCTACGGGTATGAATATAAACAAAGTCTGACTACCAATATTTAATTACAAGTACATGATATATATATATAATCTAAATGTAAATATATTCTAATTATTGTCAAAAATTATTTACAATAAATTGCATAACAAAAATTTAGCTCTTACCTATCATACTCATATAGTTAGCTTCGTTAATAAAATTCTCAATTCCATGGAAGAGACCTCTCCCGGTTGCGGAAATACGACCGTGAATACCACCTTGATTAATTGGTTTCCCAGTTACACATGCATGTGCATTGATATCTAGATGGCCAATTGTCTTAGCATATGTATCAGCAATCCATGACATTTCACGTTCACCTGTTCCCATATCTGGTGCTGGTACATCTACACCAGGTCCTGTTTCAATATTTCATTAATCTGATTTGTTAATATATTGATACACAGTTACTTTCATTTAAATTTAAGTTATTCGAACTATCTAAAGTAAATTTACGAAAATATTTAGATGATAGTTATTTGATCAAAGTCAAAGAAAGTTAAAATCTAACGACCTTCTTCTCTTTATTCAAAATAATTTTAAGAGTAGTTTGAATAATGCGAATGTAAATATATTTGATCAAGTATCTTTAAAAAAAGTTTAAATTAGAAAATAACTCTATTGTACAATCTGTTAGTTTACAGCATCTTAAGCTTATGGTTCTAAATTAATTTAATATAAATAAATGCTTAAAAACTTGACTTTAATTGAATTTTCATGGGAAAAAATATAAAATTCCAAAACATAGCTCAATTATACACGAAGAATGTATCAGTTTTCAACAAAAGGCGCGAAAATAACTACAAGCCACCAAAGCAGTAGAAAAAATAATATATTGATTAAGCATCTTCAGATAAAGGGATTGTAAGAATCAATATAACACTGCAAATAAACAGAGTTTTAATTATTTTGGTGTAAGCCGTTCAAAACCTGTACAATATTAGTTTATTTCCTGTATTTTAAAATGTGAAAAACCAATGTAGATAAGATCAAAATACATTTTTTGCTTCTATATATTATATCGCTGAAAAAGATAATTTCTCAACAAAAATCAGTTTAAAGATTAAAACCTTGTTCCCTATAACTTATTTATTAGTGATATTAATATCTAGAGAATGCTTATTAGTGACGTTTTATTATTGTTCGAAACTTCTAAAATTTCTACGATTTCAAGACTATTTTATATTTTACTTTTATTCACAGTCTGATCTAATTTAATAATTTAATGTAAACTTACTAAAAGTTATTTTCATTTAAGCATAAATTGGTAAATACCATTGGCAGTTGCTTTTTACTATTATTAACTATTCCTTATACTTTTTATGAATATTAATGATTCCTCAATATTTAAAGTAATTACAGATGTTCAGCGTTCAGCTGAATATTCTCGAATTTTGATATTAACCCATTAACGTCCAAAACAAAGAAATCGTAACTCTGTTTTCAACCGTAAATCTATCACATAATCCACGGATATATTCAATATCCTTTTTGTTAAGTATTTTTTTCTCTACTTTCCCTTTCTGGTATCAGAATTGCAAGGTTTTCACTCAAAAATCCAATATGGCGACGTTTACAAAAAAAATGCAAAATTTCGATACTTTTTTTTTAAATCCAATTTTTTGTTGTGTTAATGTTGTGGATGGAACTTTATTTTTCGACTATTAGTGGATAAATGAGTTGTACTTTAAATTCAGTTTGGTCCCGAATCCAGACATTCAATATGGCGGCTAGAAAATGGCGTCTGAAGCGCAAAATTTTGCCCAAACTTTCACGAATTTTTTCTCGAATATAATGCATTCGACGAAAAAAATCAATAAAATAAAAAGTGCTTAGAATTAATCAAAGAATATGTCTAAATTTTTTCACTGAGTTTTGAGCAACTTTTTTATTTTTGCCAATTGGCAATTTATGACCAATTGGAAAAATTCATCGAATCGTCTCGAAAAAATTTCGAAAAAATCCACACTAAAATAAACATTGTAATTGCAAAGCACGTTCCCCTTTTCTTTACTCTTCCTTGCGATCCTCCTCTATCTTCCCTGTTTTTCCCCATATCATGTCAATCCCGCGTATAGGATCCACCCGCCTGCGGGCGCAGCGAAAACTTTCCGCCGCGCGATCTGAGCTGGCCGCGGACCTCCTTGGTGGAGAAGCCGCCTTGCTGCGAACGTGGTGCTCGCTGCCAGAGCACCGAGCACGAGACACGTAAGTAGATTCGCGCATTCGCGAGTCAATCTTTGTAACGGGTCAGCGCGTCGTGGCGCACCGAGACTCCACCGCCGACGCGTGCTTATTCCCCATACGGCGAGAAAAAGGATCAACGTGGGTTGTGCGCGGACGTACAGGAGCGGTCGCGCGCCGATATTCGAACTGGAGTTCGCCTAATCGAATCCACCCCGTTACAAAACATATAGGTGGCATAGATCTTATCGATAAGCAATTGGCTTTGACTGAAACAGTGATGAAATCTATAAAATGGTATAAAAAATATGTAAAAATATGCAAAAAAGTATGTAAAATATCATTTCTAACTTTTCGTATACGAGTTATAAGAGCATTACTGAATCTTGATGTACATGAAGAAGCCCAAAATGTTGCAACTCCTTCTCGATTAGTAGGTCGGAATTTTCCAAAAAAAATCGATAAAAGAAGATGTCATTTATGTTCTCTGAAACAAAACAGATCTCAGAGTTTTTTTATATGTTCAACTTGTGATGTTGCTCTTTGTATTGAATCTTGTTTTGATATGTAAAATATGGATTTTGCTAATAAATTTCTTACACATTGTAAACAAATTTGTCGAATATTTCAGTCTTGGAGAAGGTTCGTTAAAAAAATCACCCCCTCGCTAGGGGTAGTTTTGACACCTCCATCGGTTGGGACAAACTTTCGAGTATAGTTTACACATGTTACAGTGTGTTTACGAGAAAACATCGTAGAAAAAATCCAAACCAGCCTACTAATGAATTTTCGAACTTTTCACCCCCTCGCTAGGGGTAGTTGGGATGCTTACGGTTTTATTGATAAAAAGGAGTAGTTTTGGGGTCTTATTACATTGCAATATCAAGAAAATTCTGTTAAAAATGAATATATAGTAATTTAAAATTTTTTTCAATTTTTAACATTCACCCGACCGTTGCTAGCCGGACTGATAACTACTTGACAACTACTCTAGAGATATGAGGTGTTTTTATGTATAAATTTTGCACATCAAAAATATAAATTTATAAGGCAAAAATGCCGGCAGTCTAAAGGTTAAAAAAAATTTTTTTTAATTATATTAGATTAAAAATGAAAAATAATAAAAAAATTTTAATCCTTAGGATATTATGATATCTTACACATTTATTTATTTACAACAGCTCTCGAACAGTAAAGTAACTCTCGCCGCAATCCATAAGTGTGAGATCATTTTTTGTTTTTCTCTCAACTAGCATAAAACCTATGCAATGCAATTCCCTTTTTCTAACTCAACCGCAGTCTACTTGTAATTTTCATGATTAGCTGCTTAATCGCGAAACGCTCTCTCGAATTCTCTCACGCATAGGGAGCACACGTGTATTACACAATATACTTATTATTACAAATTGCGGTGTACTATATTTGTACTTAGACAATTTCGCTTAACTATGAGGTGTGTTCAAATAATAAGGTAACTTTTTGGTTTTCTCAAAAAATATTTATTTGATTATCAATAACTATATTGTCCCCTTTAAGGTAACCCCCTCTAATATAATACATTTGTTCCAAGGCTTTTTCCAATCATCACAGTACTTCTGTTAATCAATTTTGGTATAGCCTTGAGTTCTTTCATAGATGCAAGTTTTTACCTTCGCAATCGTTGAAAATTGATGTCCTTTCGTGGACCTTTTCAGTTTTGGGAACGGAAAAAAATCACTGCGTGTCAACTCTTATGAATATGTAAGTTAAGATATAACTGTGATGTTGGTTTTGGCCAAAAAATCTCTCACAAGCAACAATTGTTTTTTCAAAGTTCCGGACGTTTTTTACGTATTGCCTCTCACAAACGGTATCTAACTTCAAGGTAGTATTCCTTATTGACTGTACGACCTTTTGATAAGAATTCCTGATGCACTACACTACGGTAATTAAAGAAGACAGTGAGCAAAACCTTGATTTATAATCAAACTTGGCATGCTTTTATCGACCCTAGTTCTTCTGGTTTCTTCTATTTGGACGATTGGGCTTTAGTTTTGACATCATAACCATATACCCACTATTTATCACCAGCTATAACCCTTTTCAGAAAATCAGCATCATTATTGACTTCAATCAACATCTCCTGAGCTATGCTCGTAAAACGGTTGTTTGATCAAAAGTAAGCAGTTTTGGAAAGAATTACACTGACATACGTCTCGTGCTCAAAACATCCGACAGAGCATGGGAGGAGCCAACGAATATACCAACATCTTCAGTAACTGCTCAATAGTGATTCGACAATCTTTTAACACAATATCTTTCACTGCTTGAACGCTTTTATCTCTTGTTGACGTGCTAGAATGCTCTCGGCCTTCTTCGAACAGCTTGTACCACTTATACAGTTTTTTTATTCAAGCACACTCACCGAATGTAACTGTCAACATTTCAAGAGTTTTAGAGCACTGAATTCCCTTTTTGACACAAAATTTAAGGCAAACTCTTTGATCCATTTTTTTGATAAAAGAATATAGCCAAAACCACAGAACACTTATACATTTATATGTCTGTCACAAACAAATAAATAATTCTGTAGAACCTTGAATATAAGCTCAGTACACGTGTACCAATACAAAAATAAATCTATAATCGAACGGACGTAGCCCTCGATATTTTGAAAATCACCTTATTATTTGAACACACCTCATGTATTACGTGTACAATTATATTCTGTTATAATTCTGCTTTATTGCATAATATTTTTTATTTATACAAAAAAGAGGGCATTTTTTCATATTTTTCGAGTTAATAAATGTGTAAGCGACAAATCTGGTTGCGCTGGTCACATTAAAAAGCAAGTTTCAAGGCTTATATGCTTGTGAATTCACAGTCAGTTTGCTTTGCTGAAATAATTCATGAATGATTAATATAACTGCTTATACTACAGAAAAGGATTGGCGTTTCATGCTTCAGTGTTCTACCCGCAATCAATATTGTGAAGTCACGCCTATAACTTGTCAGGTTATTTTGCTATTTATTCATTTATTTAAATATTCTTGTGAAGAAACAAATAGTTTCATAATACATGTATCGTGCATAAACGAGCAGGTCAGGCGATTCGGGATCAGGTTTTTTTTTAATGTATATCAGATATTATCAATTCTCGCTATATTACGCTTTCCTGAAGCTCGTCGTAGTCTACGATGGTAGTCTACGATTTATAATTGGCTAGGAATTTCTTCATCTATTATTTTTTCTGTCTAAATAAAGAAACTACACGCGTAATATACACTGATATGTACAATATTTTTTATATGATTTAATGTATACACTCATTCCTTTCGGGATAATTATACATTAATCTTATGTTAACTCACATATGAATCACGGCGGCACGTAGGAACCTCTAAAGAGGCTTCCTCGTGTAGGTTCTACGTTCAATCGCACGTGCGTCGGAGCCTCTCAAATTTAGGCCTCCTCACTAGGATCTGCCAACAGTCCCACATTCGAACATAATCCCTTCCACGACCGTCTGATAACCACATGTTTACATATATACATGTCAACAGTATGTACGCTTATTTTAAATATCAACTATAGTAGAATGTAAATATAGCGAGACTTAGCCAAGGAAAATCCGCAAAAATTCACCTCCTTGCGATGCATATGTCTATATAGAAGTACATATGGATCGAAGACAAATAGAGTAGCAAGTCGAGCGATATTTTTTGCAAAATTTAAGATTAAAACATTGTTTTTACTTGTTTTCAAGTTTACAGTTAAAATATTATACAACAAAAGTAATATATTTCCTACACAAATTATAAATACATTATACTATCTAACGACGCCTGAACCTTAAAACTAATATTAAAGTTTTTCAGTATTACGCAAATAACAAGTACACAAGTTCCATCGATTAAATCAATCTTAAGTTGTAATTACTAATGCTTTTTTGAAATACGCTGTTCGAAAGCACGCTGAAGGCGTTCATTTGCCGCACGAATATGTATTTCTCTCGCTGAAATTTCATTGCTACGCCGCGGAAACATTTCAAGAATTTTTTTCTTTGGCTCACGATCAAATTGTAACGTATATGGAGTAAATTCTGTGGTTTGATCAGTGGTACAGTTGAGAGAATCTTGAACAAAATTAATCTTTTTAGCACAAGTTGTATTATGGTTAGCACAATATGTTCAAAAATTCGTACTCACACATGCTTCGCTTGACTGGATTCGATTACGGTTACTTTATAGATGAGTATATAACCTTCATTCCCAAAGCCTCAAATATTGATTTCTACTGAGAAGAAACATATTGAATACCATGATTCGGTATTATCTTCTTAAGCATGCCTATAAATTTATAGTAATGATTTATAAGCTTAAACAAGTACGAGTATTTTCTTTCTTGATTAGATATAGAGTAACTAATTTTCTAAATAAGTCCTGTATAACAAACAAAAATCTTACCCCTCCTATTGATCTTGGTAAGGGGCTATAGAAATTGACGCTAATAAATTGGTAAGGCTCCATCGCCTTTAGAAATTAATAAGGGCCTTCCATTTTATAATTTATAACCCTAATTCTCTGATAAAAATCGCACAATTTTGTAAATTACTTTTGTATTTTTACGCATACCTCGACAAAAGAAAAATTTATTTATATAAAAAAAAATTTATATGATCCAGCATGACCGAATTGCTCATGCGCGGCATTAATCGTAACGTGAACTAATGATTTTGGTAATAACAATTTCCAATTTTGCGAACCATATGGTTTGATATAAACTACGAGTATATCATTATCTATGGAAATTTCTAATTTGCTATTCAATTTTATTCTAACTGTTTTTATAAAGTCATCCTTTTCTTGAACTTTTCCAATGTCCCGAAGTTCTTGTAGAAGTTCAAGCTTCATACGGATTTTTGCAATCACCTTAATTGAATTATTGTTTTTTGAAGATTCTTTGTCATCTAACATTGACTTCATACAATTTCAAATCAAATAATTTTCGCATCCTTCATAAGTATTTTCTGCAAAGTGGCGGTTAAAAAATTAGCAAGCGTATTTTTCGAACCCGCACAGTGACGAATTTTATAATCGTATTCTTGGAGCGTAAGCATCCATCGTATTAAGCGAGCATTGTGAAAAGGCGAGAATTTCTTGTGATTTATGTTCCGTTATTATTTTCAAATACATACCTATTAAGTAATATCTAAGCTTCAAGACTGAATAAATGATCGCTAATAATTCCTTTTCCTTTTGGACAAAACTCGACTTGCAGCCGAAACAATACGCGCATTATTCTCTGCATCTAATTGGAAAAGAATACCACTTATTCTCATATCGCTCGCATCAGTCTGTAAGTAAAATTTTGAATCGTAAATATAATAACTTAAGGTAAATAGTGCGTGCAAAATTTGTTTTGAGATTTTCAAATGCCCACGTCTGTCCTGAAGCCCATTTCCACGATGCGCCCGCTCACAATAAATCACAGAAGGGGCCTGTATAATCTGCGTAACATATACAAAATTTTCCATAATCGATAAAATATCCGCATTCAATAATCCGCTTGTAGTTGCTGTCGATTGGAAGGACATGGAAATTCAAGAATTTTCTGGACATATGCGAGATCTGACCTAATCCCTTTTTTGTCAATTATAAAACCAAGAAAAGTGACGCTTGTTTTAAAAAAATGAGATTTTTCAAGGCCTAATGTAAACACAGCATTCTTTAAACATTGAAGTAAGCGGTCTAAATGTTCCACATGATCATGAAAGGTTTTAGAATCAATAAGTATATCATCAATGCATCCGGTGTCAAAATGTTTAATCTTCCGCAGTGTATGGCATAATGCACGAATAAATGTCGAACTAGCTGTTTTCCAACCAAACGGCACTCTCACGAATTCTAAAAGTTGTCCATTTATTCGAATGGCTGTATATTTATATGATTTCTCTATAGCGGTATTTGACAGCATCCTTTAATCAAATCAGTGGTTGAAAAGTACATGGAGCTTGCATGTTTTTGTAAAAGCTATTCTATTCACATAGGTGACTCATTGTCCGAGGCTATTTTTTTCTTTAAATATTGTGCGTCTAAACAAATTCGTACTACTCCACATTTTTTTACTACCACTCTTATAGGGTTACAAAATTGACTGAAAGATCGACGTATTATACCAGTATTTATCATTTTTTATTATTTCTATCTCCACCGCTGATGGATGCCTTAATAGAATTGGATAAGATTTTAGAACATAAGGCATATATACTGTTGGTCAAATCACGTGCTCATATATATTAGTTCAACACGGTGTAGAAGAAAATATGTTTTTATATTTTAATTGCAACTTTTTTACAACAATTTTCTCTTTATTCCATAGATTATGAATCTCACTTACATATAGTTGACAACATGAATCTTTAATCTATACCATACAACTTTATCAGAATTCATTTATCTAATTTTCGTCTCAAAATTTAATAAATTATTACGAAGAATCTCATCTTGAAATTTCAATATTTCTTGATCAAAATCGATGATAACTCTATGCTCCTTTAGGAAATCTATACCTACAATACACTCTGATGAGAAACCCGGAATAACAAGAAACGGATAATCAATTTTAAACTTTCCTATTTTTATAGACAAGTATACTTTGCGACTTATGCTAATCATTTTACGACCTCCTACTACACTAACTGCTAAATTACTAAAAGATAGATCCGGAATGGCATTATTTGTTTTTAAACTGTTGTATACAATCTACCGGTGTCAATTAATATTTTTAACGTACGTGAATACGCTTGTGCTTGAACGCGAGAACTTTTTAAACATATACTACCTCGGGTTTCATTAACATTTACAGTTGTGTCGACATCCCAACACAATTCTCTAAGAAATTCAGAATTCTGTATCGCTTGAACAGAGTTTATAGATTTTTTCATACCATTTTGTTTATAAACATAACATTCGCATATAATTTGTCTCCCTTGTATTTGAATGACGCCAATTTTGCAATCTCCATTGTGGATTTCTAAAATTATTATTATGTATATTTTGTTTATTCTCATTAGCTTGAAATTATAATCTAAATTCATTACGTCGCTCCTCTACAATGCGCGTCAATCCGTCCCCCGTTCCATCGAATGTTTTATTTGTATTTTCTAGTTTTTCCTTGTGCGAACTATCTAATGTTTCTAAAGCTTTATATATATTTTCTGTATTTAAATAGTCTAAAACGGATAATACTTCTCGAGTTCTCACTGGTAACTATTTTATTATACAATAAGAAATTTCATAATTTTCCATGGGAGGGTCTAAGTACTTTGCTATACGCCTCTGTTCCAAAAAATATTCCAGTAAAGCTCGATCAGTCGATTGATATTTACGCGTACTCCGTCCGTTTTTTTTATACCCGAGCCTCAACAGAATAAAATTCTTTTAGAAATGCATTTCTAAAATGATGGAAATCAATAAAAGGTCTCGAACGTGCCGCGAACTACGCAAGAGCGCGTCCTCTTAACGTATCTTCTATTAGAATTAACTGGTAATCTATATCAATTCGCTTTCGTAAAAAATACTTTTCTAATTTTTTTATAAATTCTGCAGGATTTCCTTTTTTCCATCAAATAATGGCAAATTTACTTGGACTTGCAATTCTTGAAAATTACTGAGAATTCCTCTAACTAAATTGCAATTTAAACTTTGTACCGAACCGCTCAAACTAGACTGTAATCGTTCACTCGCATCATGATTTACATTAATATTACCTTCACAAACAGTAGGTAAATAATACTCATTGCTACTTGTTGATTCTGTAGCTATATTCATCTCATTGTCCTTCTCCAAAAGTTTAGCCATTGATTCGTTATTATTATTCATTAGTTAATCAATTTGTTTACTTAATTGCTCGTTCATATTTCGTGATCGTGCTGATTCTGACGTTACTTTCTCAAATTCTGCTTGCAGCTCCTCGATGTCATTCTTATTGCCTTCTTCTGTCATTGTCCTTTTTAATACCATTGTTTTGTTTGGCGACCTTTCGATTATAGACATTTGGCGAATATAAGCTTTAGAAAATTAGAAATGTTACTTTTCTGTAAACTACACTGTAACGATATTTAAAAAATTGTTTTTTACTTATTTTTGTATTACTATTATTATAATTTAACTAATGTAATTTATTCTGTTTGATTATAAGATTTAAATAATCTTATGGATTAATAAATAGGTCGATAATACAAACAGAATAAATACATGTATCGTACATAAACGAGCCCGGTCAGACGATTCGGGATCACACGAGCCTCGTCAATTTTAGATTTTTACAATGTATAACATTTCAGATATTATAAATTCTCGTAATATTACGCTTTCCTGAACCTCGTCGTAGTCTACGATGGACTTGTATCAATCGTCTTGGCAAATCTCGTCGTTGTTGACTACTGTTGGCTTCGAGTTACAATCGACCAGGAATTTCTTCATCTATTACTTTTTTTGACTAAACCACAAGTTTCACCACCACAAGTTGAACAACCACATGTTTACATATATATATGACAACAGTATGTACGCTTATTTTGAATGTCCACTATAGTACAACATAAATATAATATGTGCTAAGCTTCTATACAAGGGTGACAAACGATACTGTAAACATCTTGTTACTTATCTCATTATGTCCATGCGTATATGTATGACTCATTATCGCTTGGAAACCCAAACCTGTGCAATAAAAGCATATATGTATATATATATATATATATATATATATATATATATATATATATATATAATACAGACTCCAGTTATTAAAAATTATCATAAAGCTACATCCCTGAAAAGTCGGCAGTACAGAACATTTTGTTTAGTTCTGCAAACCACTGCAATTAATTTCTCGAGTCGTCGCTGTGATCGATTCGAACTTCCGTCAGAGGTATCCAGCACTCTTAAGGAAGAGTAAGGCCGCTGATATTTCAGGGAGCATCACGTAAACAGGATCAAGCTTCACTCGAATACAGTTAAGATAGAACCTGCTGGTCTTTAACGAAGCGCCGCGCAACCAGGATCGCGCCTCTACTATACAGGATTTTCAGATGGTGGCAGGATTACTAAAGCTCTGGAAACTGGATACCTCTAGGGAGCTTCTTTTGGCCGTAAGGTCGAGAGAACACTGCTTTTGTGGCAGTAGACTCACCGTTTTATACACGAAAAATTAGTCGATCGGATTTTTACGCCACCGCTCAACTAATTACGTATCAAGCCATCAAAAAATAACAATAATAATTGTATAATAATATAATAATAAAAATCGCATTATAATTATAATAATTATAATGTTTCTTCTCGAACCTACCTTTGCAGACACTCGTATTCCTATAATATAAAATATACTTATAATAATTACTGCGCTGTCCTATAACATAATAATAGTTCTTAATTTAATTATCTCATATGCTTACGGATTCTAAATAATGTCGTTATTACAATAATAATAATGATAATTCATATAATAATAGTAATGTAAATAATAATTAATCTGACATTTTCGTCCTTAGTCATACATGCGTTATTATTTACTTATTTGTAGTGTTTTTAAATAAAGATATATAATATACAATTTGGTGAGGTAAAATGATAAGGGAAAGTGCGTAGAGTGTAAATGAAAAAACCATAATATAATTGAAATAAAAACCTTTAATTAAGAAATAAGTTAACACATCGAAGGCATAAAAACCACAGTCACAGGTGGGGGAAAAGCCGTAAATGTGTTAACTCTTAATAATAGTTACAATGGAACTGAAGTTATATAATACTAAATCACAATGTCTCTATACAATCTTATCACTATAGATATAGTGATTCACAACTTAGAATGTAGAAAAGGAGCAAAATATGCCCAGGTGGCACTTACATTAAACTAAAATAGATTATTGGCCATTCAAAATAAAGAGCGCAAAATTCTTACCAGCGGACGCTTGCACACAAAAATCACAAGGATCGAGAAGATATTGCCAATAGCACATATACACACACGAGCATCGTAGTTCCGACGTCTCGGAGACGCCGTGATGTCGCAGATTGCCGATCAACGGCAGAAAAATGATGGCAACACCTTTAGGCGCGAACAACACTGCATCTAAAAACGAATTACCTAGGACCTGAATCAAAAATGCACGCAACAAACTACACTAACAAAGTATCGCACATGTATATACATTTGCGGAGAAAAAGGATCGACCTAGCGGGACGACCTTCGAACAAATACTGATTTTCTGTGCATCTGTGCATAAGCTCTAACCGAGCTTATGAACCGATGCTTCCAAATATAACGCACCTTCGTTGGTTCGAGTAGAAGGCCTGCAACCTATAAAAATACAAAGTCTTGCCACTATGTCCAATCGCACAAACGAATTGGTATTAAATTTCGTACTGTCCGCGCGAACTCTTCATTTCAACACGCCTACTCCTTTACCTGGGATTTTATGGTACCTTTCGTCTTGTTTAGGAAAATACCCAAATATTATCGGCCACATTTACTTAATGGAGCGGTGCAATAAATGCAACATTCATTTATGAGCTCTCTCTCTCTCTCTCTCTCTCTCTCTCTCTCTCTCTCGCACGCGCTCTATCTAAATCTCACGCTTTCCAACAAATAGACGGAGCGCAGATGGCGCGATCATATAGTAATATTCATTTTCACGTATGCTTCCATATATGTGTTATATATTAAATAATATAAAAGTATCAAAAACGAGTTTTATATTATTTAATTAAAACACGGAACCCTAAATGCAGTAGCTAGCACCGTTACTGCATTCCGAGATCGTAGGCATGGAGAGCGTGGGACATCTTTTCCACGCTGACTGACCAAAGACTGGGTGATGGAAATGCTGAGAAGCAGAACGATCAATTCAGAAATGGGAGACAGCTCTATAAAGAGAAGCACCGCTAAGAGTACGCCGCAGGGGAAGTTATTTCTCCCATTTTGTGGCTCATAGTGATCAAGAAGATCCTAAAAACCCTAGTAAACGAGAAAATAAAGGTAATAGCGTATGCAGATGACGTGGTGATTCTGATCAGGGTAAAAGACCTCACTACGATCGCAGACATTATGGAATCAGTACTAAAGGAGATTTTCAAATAGGCAGGACAGAATAGACTAGGTGTAAACCCGGATAAAACGGAACTCGTTTTCTTCACTAGGAAATACAAGATTCCCGAGATAGATCCACCGGGACTAGCAGGACGAGTATTAACATTTGCAACAGAGACAAGATACCTTAAAATAGTTCTAGACTCTAAATTATCCTGAAAAAGAAATGTCGAGGAAAGAATGAAAAAGGTATAAATGAGTTCTATACTTGTAGGAATATGTTTGGAAAAAGATGGGAATTACAGCTATATATCATCCACTGGATGTACACCGCCATAGTGAGACCCATAATCACTTATGGAGCCTCCATATGGTGAGAAGCCATGCAGAAAGAGGTAAACAGAAAGGTGGTAGCAAAGGTACAAAGAATTGCGGCCTTAGGGATAATCGGAAACAAAAGGAGTGCACCACAAACAGTTCTAGAAGAAATACTGAACTTACAGCCTATAGATCTGCACATCACAAGACTAGTCACTTTGGACTGCAACTCTGAGTCTCAGAGAATCGCATTTGTGGAAACAGACCAACTATGGTCATACAACGATTTTGCGAAAAATGAGAACGCTGAACAGGGACCTGATAGATGAGCTGATACAGCCCTTGGACTATATGGTTACCAAACTAAACTTCGAGATGGATACAGAAATAGAGATACCGTTAAACGACAACTGGGTAAACGACTCTAAGATAAACAAGGACTAAATCTCAGTCTTGGCAGACAGATCAAAAACGGAAAAATGGAACAAGCATAGAAATCTACTCGGAACAAGTGCAAATCCAAAAGCTATACAGACTAGAAGACAAATGCAGCGTTCTGTAGACAGAGATATTAGCAGTTGAAAAGGCGGCAAAACTACTGAAGAATAGAAATCCAAAAAATGGAACTATCTACACAGATAGCGAAGCTGCTTTCAAAGCCCTAGGGCTAAAATCTAGGGCACTACGGTGTTGAAGGTAATATCAAAGCGGATGAGCTGGCAAGGCTTGGGACTGAGAAAAGCAACGCCGAAGCAGACAGTCATCGATCAATACGATTGAAAAGAATATAATCGAGACCATCAAAGTCAAACATAGTAAATGATGGGAGACAAGAAACGACTGCCTCACATCCAAGAAGCTATGATCTGCGATTGATGAAACGAAAACTAGTGACCTTTTAAGGCACAAAACAGTAACCGTTGACATAATTACAGGGATAATCACAGGACACTGTGCAATAGGCGTCAACCCCAAAATATGGAGTAAGGCGTCTGATGACTCCTGTAGAGAATGACCAACAAAGGAGGAAACAATAACCAACTTGCTACGCCGATGCCCAGCCTTAGCAAGCAAAAGGTTTACACTGATAAGACAAAGCTTCATGGAGGATCTGGAAGAGGCATCAAATGTGAATATTGGAGTATTAGCTAAATTTGCGAACTACTGGAAATGTTTCTCTGAGAGGAAATAGGTTATGGTTCCACCCTTCGGGAAATAGGGGAATCGCAATAGGCGTAAGGCCACCGAGCGCAAGTGCAATGTCAGACTAGAACAGAGCATAAGCCCTTACAACCTAACCTAACCTAAGATCATATCATTTTGTAATATTTTTTTTATAATTATGAGCTCAATTCTATATGACTATTCATGGAAAAATGAGATATTTAAGTTGATGATTTAATATGGAAGTTAATGTAAAAAGCAAGGCTTTTTTAATTTACTTACTTTTTTTCCATTTTAATAAACAAGAAACTGATTGAAACATATATTGATAATCAAGATTTCTTTATACTATCATCAGTTTTTTATTTTAACCAAGTTATATGCTGCTGATAACGTAGCTTTAATTTTTCGAATTTCATCATGATGTTTTATCTTGCCACACATAATACAAATTGACATGCTTCAGTACGATTGAATGGTATTTTAAAAGGAAAAGAATTAAAACATTGTCTTAAAAGGTCTTAAAATGTAAAGTTCAACTGAACTTTTATCTAACAATCTACTTATTTTAATGGTTTTTTTTATTCAACTTTTTAACTTCTAGTAGATAGGTGTAATACCATGAATTTCCAAATTCATTTTTGATAACCTTTACAAACTCTTTTGTTTCGTTATATGTATGTTTCGCTAAAGTACCATGTTCATAATACCAGTCCTGGACACCCGATATATTGATTAAAATCAAATTTTTTCGATAGTTCTTTACTTTTTCATAAAATCTTCTGATGTGTATGATTTCCGAATGTAAGTTGATAAATTCTAATTAATTGCATTTTTATTGACATAATTACATATCGCATGTCAAGTGAACTAACGGACCTAACTTCAGTCTACTGCTACAAACCAAACTTTCCAAAAAACTAGTCGGCTAACCTAATTGAACCAAACAATATCAAATGAGTTTGAGAATTGAGAGAAGAGAAATGAGAATTCAAACATAAATATTGAGACCTACGATGGCTCGATCGCTAGAGCAAAGGACTAGTAACTCGGTGATCCGAGTTCAAATCCCGGTTTCGGCCGATTGATACAGGCACCGCTGTAATTATTTACATGTGCTTTGTTTACAAACACATCGTAGACCTCCGTCGTTGATTAGCACCGATAATTGGAAGCATAAATAAATCGACGTTAAATTACATAATAAAAAAAAAACATAAATATTCGAGGCATGATTAAAAAATATTATTGCCACAAATATCGAAGTTAAATATATAGTTTGTCCAGATTCTGTGTACAATTTTTGTAACGATTAATTAAACGAACCCGACAACTGAAGTATTAAAATACAACAAAGGGATGTTATTCATTTAAAGAATCAACACTCATTCAGATAAATGTTGATTTTAGCTCCTTATATACAAACGAAATTTCTGAATATATCTTCTGAAGTAAATATAAATCATTATTCAAGTGCCACCTTACTCTACAAGAATTATGGATATTTTCATTGAACCGCTTTAATTCTTGATATTTATTGAAACAAAATTAATCTTAAATTCTAAAAAATAAATTTTTATTTAGTCTTATTTTAGAATTATCCTACGATATTGTCTACATAAGCTGTAACGATTAAAAAGACGCCTAAAATCTTTACAATTTCTTTGATCTTCCAATTTTATTAAATTTATTAATTAATATTTATAGTTGAGGAATCTCAAAATTATATTTATGCTTTATATTTTAGAAATAAATTAGTCTAATAATTCAGAATTTTTTCAATAGCTTTACAGTACTATAGTATTATATTTAGTGACGGGGATCGCAAATGCCGCGTCCGTTTGATATGTCGCGTCCGTAAGCTATCTCTCTCCAGTAATATCCTGTATAATATGTGTATGTCTTCTTATATATATATATATATATATATATATATATATGTATATTTTATTTATTTGAAGAGCTCTGTTACAGGCCAGCGAATTGATTAAACGGCGAAGAGGTGAGTAAGAGAGAGAAGGAAAGAGGAGGGGGGACTGGTACCGCGCGCGCGTGCAGTTGAAAACGTGCCGCTGTGTCAATGAGATTTATTGTGGTATTCCGCGATATATTTTTTCGGTCGGCTAAGTTGAGCTCTGTTTGTGTACGTCGGTGTAGTTCCGGGTGACTGAGCCTAGTCTGGCTTTCATTTCCCGGTGTCCACCAGTGCCATCTCCGAGCTCTCTAGAGCTGGCCAACTGCCTGGTCCGCCTTCAAGACCCGCCACTGCCACCTTCCTCGACCACCGCTGCTCGAGAATGTCATCGGCGAACCGACAGAGTACTTGTAAGTGGCAGTTTTTTTAACTCTCTCTCTCTCTCTCTCTCTCTCTCTCTCTCTCTCTCTCTCTATCTTTCACACACACACGTGCGCGCGCGCACACACGCATCCCTGCCTTCACAGGCGCCGTCTCCGTGACGACTGTCGGCCTGCGATTACGCTCGTGTAATTTCGCTTTGTATTTATTCGCCTTTTATAAAAGTAGACACTTTCTTTTAAATCTTTATACTATTTCTTCCCCCCTCCTGCTTAGTGCATGTGGTATTTCAACTCTCGCGGACCGCCCCTCTCCCTCGCCAGATTTGTTCGGGGCTCGGGCCAAAGCCAGGCACGCTTTTGTAACGGCCGTGCCCGCTGTCCTCGTGCTCAAAGGATACATTTTCAATAAAAATTGAAATAATACAGAGAAGTTAAATACTTAAGTACGTACCAATAAATCCTTTTTTAGCTAATTCAAGAGTAAATCTGCGAGTGATCTTTTCAAGCTCATTATCTGAATACTCCTTGGGATTAATTTTAACACCAGCTTTGGCTCCACCAAAGGGTACGTCAACAACGGCACATTTAAATGTCATTAAAGCAGATAGTGCCGTTACTTCATCACGACAAACATCCAATGAATAGCGAATACCTATAGCATAAACAGTATTAAAACATCTTTAATAATTTTATTACACATTTATTTTTCATACATAAGTATTTTATAAAAATTTTAAAACAAGTCTGATTTAATTATGCTTCAAAGTGTATAATATAATTTTGTACGCACGGGTACAAGATACAATATATTATTTGTATGAAATATAACTGCTAAATTTTAAAAGCTTAGAAATCGTGACTTAGAAAAAATTAATTGTTCTTAATCAAATGTATGGTAAGTGGAATTATGTATATAGAAAGATTCTTTCTGTGTACGTCTTTCAGTTTCAGGATCAGTTGTGAAATTTTTGTAGAAAAATGTTGGAGAAAAATTGACGAAAGAAAATTTACCAAAAAATAAGGTCATTTATTAATTTTTTTTTTTAATTATTCATTATTTGACGATCTGGTGTGACTTAAAGACTACATATAAATTAAGCATAGAAAATATACTTTGGCAGTTTCATATACTTTACTTTCATTATTTAAAGTGTATATCATTATTTTTACTATGTATTCTATACAAGAATATTCATAACTAATTGCAACAGCATTTATAAGCAGTCAAGTCACAATAGATTGAAAATTAAATAATATTCAAAAAATTAATACATAAAAAATAGTATTTAACGGAAAATCTTAGTCAAAAAATATTTCGTCTAAATTTTTAGAGATTATTTTCTGATAAATGCACCTATAGGTCAAACTCTATTTTCTAAAATTTAGCTCACCCATGTTTTTGGATTTTGATTATGAATGTCATAGCAAACGTTGTCCAAAACTAATTTCCTATTTCAAAAAGCTATTATAATTCATAATAAACTCATTATCTTCTGGAATACTGAAGAATTTAAAAAGGTTTCAAAGATAGATCAAATTTCAAATCTAGATCTAAGACAATAATAATAAATGTTCTATACATTTTATTTTGCTTTACTTTCATTTGGTGCCACAAACTAAATATTTCATGATATTGAATTTCAAAAACGAAAATATAGGAAAAAAAAATATATATATATATATATTAAATACGGCTTCTATTAGGAAATATTGTTGCGGTTGAATACGATATCCCGGTGCCTGAAGACGATTTCTACGGACAGTTTTGTGTTTAGTTAGTAGGAAACGATAGTTAGATACGGCGGGACCACTTCTACGAGGAGTTCCGTGTTCGGACAGTAGAATACGATGTCCAGGTGTCTTTGAACGATTTCTCCGTGGAGTTTAGTGTTTGAACGGTGCAATACGATGACTAGGTTTCTCAAAACCACTTCTAGGAGAAGTTATATGTTCGGACAGTAGAATACTATGTCTAGGTCTCACGGAACGTTGCTACTTCGTGTTTACCACTTCATGTTTAGTCAGTAGAAAACTATGTCCAGATGTCTCTGGACGATTTCTACGAGGAGTTTCGTGTTTGGACAGTAGAAGATGATGTCTAGGCGCCTCGGGATGATTTCAACGTGGAGATACATATTTATACGGTAGATGCGATGGCTAGGTAGGTCGGGTCGACTTCTACGGGGAGTTTCGTATACGATAATTCGAACGCTAAACTCTCTGTAAAATAATTTTAACACGCGTGCACCGGTTTTTCATACGTCAATACTTGATCTATCTTTTAATATTTAGTTTTATATTTTTATCTTGTAAATTCAATTGTAGTTAGACGTTGAAGCCCTTTTGCAACCACTATGAGGTGGTTGCATGTGGTAATTTAATATCCATAACTTTGACTGGAATTTTTGAGATACCATTACCTGCGATTACTCAATCGTATAATTTGCTCATTACGCCAATAAGTACTGGTTGTGAGTACTCAAAACATCAAGCATAATATTGAAAAAAATATAGGTAGGTAAGTGCTTTCTGCGTTTCAGTGCATCGTCAATTAGAATCACCAATGCATCTTCATGACATCTTTAGTGAATAGTAACTCATGCCTCGAACCAGCAAATCTATTTTAAAGTTTGAATATTTTAAGAAATAGTATAACTGTTCAAAGCAGTTTTGGATAAATCTGATATTTTAGCAGGTATGGGCCTCACGATCATTTTATTTCAACAGGCCTTAGCTGAAATCTTACGTTTTTCCAACGTAGTCAAACAGGTTAAGATTTCTCCAAACCTTGATAGATTACCAGGGATCAATGATGAATAATTTGCGATGTATAATTTATTTACCTGGTGTAAAATGCTTTCACTCATATAGCGCAAGGTATATTAAACGTTGATCGTTGGATTGAAGATGAATTCATTAGAAAGAAGCATTCGATTACAAATCATTCCATGCATGACGTTTATTCAAATATTATGTTCTTTAGTGGCTTTGTTTGAAAGTTGTTGATTAGTCTAATTAAGACAATGAGAATTAACTTACGATTACGAACTACAATAAATCGTCGAGAATATTGAACATCGCCTTCATGTGAGAAGCATTTGTCAACTGTACCGAGGCAATAATTCCGCTTTGCTGATCTTTCTCTAATCAACCGAAATTTCTTATATCTGCTAAGAAGACTTTTCCTCGAATACAGAAATACTTTCTGTGATGTATTAGGTGTACAAATAAATTTCTGCCGTTTTGAAAAGATGGCGCCACCGATAAGATAACATCCAAATTGTTAGCTGTAAAAAGTCGTATAGTATATGTTGATATCTGGAAACAGTATAATCTTTTAATACCTCTGACTTTTTGCTAGCATCACCTAGTTTTCATCGTGTTAAGATACCAAGATTTGAGCCAAGTGTAATTTGCGAGAATTATTAATTTACTTCTTTCATTTAAAGCAATCTGCAGCTAAAGCACATCAGCAACTCATAGAAGCATATGGTGATGTTAATTTGAGTAAGAGAAGTTGTCGGGAGTGGTTCCAAAAATTTTAAAGTGGTGATTTTGACGGGGAGAACAAAACATGCAATGGAAGGCCCAAAGTGTGTGGTGACATAGAATTGGAAGCTTTACTAGAGGAAGATCCGTGCCAAACGCCAGAAGAACTCGCACGAGAGTTAGGGGTGACTCAGCAAGCTATTTCACGTCTCAAAACCCTGGGTATGGTCCAAAAGCAAGCAAATTGGATTCCTTATGAACTGAAGCTAAGAGACGTCGAGCGTCGCTTATTCGCTTGCGAACAATTGCTCAAAAGACACAATCGCAAAGTATTTCTACATCGAATCGTGATGAAAGACAAAAAGTGGATTCACTACGATAATCCAGAGCGTAAGAAGTCATGGGGTAAGCCCGAGCATGCCTCTACTTCGATGGCCAAGCCAAATATTCATGGCAACAAGCTAATGCTGTGCATTTGGTGGGATCAGCTTGAAGTAATCTGTTATGAACTACTCCAACACAGTCAAACCGTCACTGGGAAACGTTACCAACAACAGCTGATGCGATGGAGCCGAGCATTGAAGATGAAACGTCCACAATATGCCAAAAGGCACGATAAAGTTTTTTTTCAACATGACAACACTCGGCCACATGTTGCAAAAATTGTAAAGGAAACGTTAGAAGCACTGAATTGGGACGTCCGACCCCACCCGCCGTCTTCACCAGACATTGCTCCTTCAGACTACCACCTATCGATCCGGTCGATGACTCATGGTCTGTCTGAGCAGCACTTCACTTCTTACGAGGAATTGAAGAAATGGGTCGATTCATGAATCGCCTCAAAAGACGATCAATTTTTTAGACCGGGTATCCACTTGCTACCCGAAAGATAGTAGAATGTGGATACCTTCATGTACCTTTTGTCCAATAAATTCTTATTTCTTTATAAAAAAAACGGCGGAAACTTATTTGTACATCCAATATGTTGCTATGTTTGACGACTTTATGTTATTGATCCGATTATTTCTTGCGGTCAGTGATTCCTTCAAAGGCTTCGCCACGTCATACGAGCTTTGTTTTGATGACCTATCCATACTAATATAGTGGCGCTAAAAAGAGAAAAATAATTTTTTGACAAACAAAATACCATCAACCTTTAGAGGGTCGGAATAACGCCATATGGTGCATCTTTTAAAAGTTCCTGATAGTTGTACTTTTATATGTTAGAGAAATAACACGAAAAATGGTAGAGAATCCAGATTTACAGTCCAAATTGAAGTATCACGTGACCAAATCAAAGTTAGAATTTTTTCACTTTTGATATAGTTTTTATATACGCTGATGGAAATTATCAGATTCACTATTTTGAATTATATTATCATAGATACTTTCTCAATTATATTTGTGAAGAAACAAACTACTTTCTGTTTCAAAATCCTGAAGAAGAACAATTCAAAATTGATAAATGGTATGATTTAACAAAAGAATAACTATTGACTTTTATAGCCTTATCCGTTCATAGAGAATATGTAAGAAAAGATAATTTGAAGGATTATTGAAGTACTAGCCCGTCTTATCCTCTCCTATATTTTCACAAATCATAACTTGAAATCGTTATTGTCTGGTTTTACGATATTTACATTTTCTAAATAAAGAAATTCTCAAGTTGAAAAATGAATCCAATATAAGAAATAATCCGAAAGCTAGATGTCTGGTAGGTATACAATTATTTGCTCAAAACAACATCAAGGAAAGATTTGCCTTATGTACTATATGTAAATAATAGAAATCAGAATTTAGATTCAGATTTAGATTATTCCACTATGTTTAACCTCATGTTTATCTATTTAACATATCAAAAGTGAACTGCTATAATAATCTATAAATCTTTTGTATTAGAAATTGGAAAATTCCATAAAAAATTTTTAAAAAATTAGAAAAAAAATAAAAATAAAAATAACAGAATATTAAAATATATAAAAAATAACCTATACATTACCATTATGGACCGCCATGGCGCCATATGTCGCCATGTGTTACGCTACCAGCATTAGACATTGTATTGGCTCTAAGAGATCTCAGAAAATTATTCTATGGAGACAAGAAACGAACTAATTTTTTAAAATCTCAGCCCTTTAAAGATTAATATTATAACACTCCGATTGCCTTAGTGGGAACAACAAGACACCTCTAATTATTAAATTATTGTAAAATCATCAACTTTAGAAAACTTCACTAAAAAGATAAAATAATTTCCGAAACGTAGAAAAGCTTCCTAATCAATTTATAAAGATTGATGTAAGTACAACTCATAAATGCGTGAAGAGAACTGAATTGTTATAGTTAAGTTATAATATACAGTATCGACTTCAAAAAATCGAATTGACTCTGGTTGAGGTGTTTTAGTTATTGCTACTTGGTCATAAGAATGCGATAATATTAACTGATATTATTTGCCAATTTTTTTTTTTGCTATTTTACCTCGACTGCAGTAGTCATAAAGTATTTTGTACTTATTTCACAAAATTTTTTTACCCATTTTTTTTAATATTGTTTTCATATTCCTTTTTATCGGTTTTATTTTTACAAAAAATTTTTTATTTGACAACTTTTTTTGTGAAAATTTTTTTTTTGAAATCGGTATTGTTTTTTTTTAGTAAATCAATATTCTTAAAGTATTGGAGCTTTTATTAAGAATACATGTACTTAATTTAATAACATAACTTAGTTAAATTGAATAGAAATAAATCATCTCGTTAATTTTCATAAATAATTTTTTAATAACGGTTTTTTATTCCAGAAGATAAATTTATTTCTTGAAATCAATCATCATCTAATAATTAATAAATATTTTTTCATTGGTCTTACAGTCCAATCAAATCAAATCAAATAAAAAAAAAAAAAATTATTAATTTGTATATAGGCAGTCGACAAAAGTACAATGAAATTATCATCTAATAATAATTTTTATCGAAGGAAATAAATGCTGCAGTAAGCTATATGCAAACTTTATATATCAAAAATATACACACTTTTTGTACCGTACTGCGCGATATCACTCCTACAAAATCACTTGAATTTGTTTAGTAATAATACGGAGTTTGTTCTCCTTCTATCTAACTGAAAAAGAAAATCAAATATTATCGTGGAACCATTTTCATAAGCAGCTCAAACTATATTGATTGGAGTATCTTATGTTTATCGTATGATGAATCCTAAAACAATACTTATAAGAAAATCGACATCTTTTTCGGCGTAGCTCATAGTTTCATGTTAGTCGAGAAACACAGTATCGCGTCTACCTTATCTATTTAAATATTTATATACAGATACGTAGACATTATCGTATGAATCATTCGAGACCCAAATAGAAATCCTGCGATTTTCTTATGATTATCGTTTAGCTTACACATCTGAATAACATAGGCATATAAACGGATATAGAATGACACAATCGAAAACAATATCGTGCGATATGCTTCCATACGATAATAATACTTTACTTTTTCTTTCAGTGCAATCCTCTGTGATATATAGTATATGTACATAAGTGTTGCCCTCCAGTGCCGCAGCTAAAGCGGCGCTATCACGGACTATGGTCGTGAGCCTCAGACTTTAGGGCGATTCAACAATTTAGAACAAAAAAAATCATTTAGAATAATCAGTGTAAAATAACCAATTTCGCATATAAAATGTGCACAAAATTAATTTCTACTCAGGTGACAAATTCTGTCATTCAAAATAAACCTTTCTCCTCTTAACATTGCAGACTATTATTTTGATCTCGAGAATTAAAATTTATTTCACTAAATAAAAATAATCTTAAAAAATTTCGTTTGTTTATTGATAATATTTGCTTTAACTGCAAACTGAGTTCTTTTAACAAAAAGATGACATTCTAGAGAAAGATTATATTAAATAAAATAAATAGTTATAATATAAGACAATTTTCGACATTAAATCAAATCAAAAACATGTTTGAGCCTACTATATTGAAAAGGTTAATTATTTAAGTACACATTAAGGTGATTAACACGTGTTTCTGATTTTTAAATTAAAATAAATAAAGATTCTTTTTAAATGTAGTTCCAAACTCAATATAACCTTAATTCGTCCCTGACTTGAATCATTCACGATATCCCATAGTCAAACTAAAAACGCTAGAATCTCTTGTAGACACTATTTGTCGGCACAGTCAAGCATCTTTGGAGATAAATTAACAACTTCCCGATTCATTTTAATATCACCTGAAAATGTACTACTTTCTTGTTTGACTGTACAATTCGCACCTTTGCTACATAGTTCTAGTTCTTAGGACTCAAAATATAGTTCTTACTTTGTTACAGCCCTCAGTTTCATCTTGAGTGGTAAGCCCTTTATTTTGTAAATAGCCTTTATGTATCCAATAAGTAAGATACTATTTTTACTCATAATAATTAGTAAATAAATTTTCTGTACAAATATCTTCAAATATTAAAGCTTTATATTTAAAATTTAGATAAAAAAGATTTTAGTAAATCTTTACTGTTGTGCATTGTATTCAAATTTTTTTTTTTTATAAATTAGAATTTAATAGCAAATAATATATTAATTATAAATTATATAGAACCATGTCATTATTTTAATATTTCAAACCATTTAAAAATTGAAAATCTTTTTCCTACCTCCTTTACACGGTGTTCTATGTGTTGAATGCTGAGCTCGAAAACCTGTAATCATCTCATAATCGCCAGAATCTCGTCTAAGCGGAAATGTTGTCTCCAGAATATGATCGCAAGGTTCCATTAACATTAAAATACCCTTTACTTTCTTTCTTCGTTCTTCTTCACACATCCTAGATTTTTTACCTAAATCTTCTACCAGCTTATCCTCAACAATTTGACAAGCACGATGGAAAAAGTACTCTACCATGTTAAAAAATTTAGGATTAGCTGCTGTGGGAACATCTTTGAGTCTTTCTGGAATTTGATGTTTTGCGTAACTTCTTGCATTTGGACATTGTAGTATAGAAATTGTTTGTAAAATTTCTTGACTCTGTTTTAATATAGTAGAAGCTCTAGTCAATCTCCGTATGTGAAGCATTA